>CAUDMG010000533.1:2022500-2285000 GCA_958450375.1 Homarus gammarus
TTACAGCCCTCCTCTTCCTCCATTTCCCCTCCCTCCTTCCATCTCAATTCTCTCTTTCCCCTCATCCTCGCAATCCTCTCCCCACCCCCCTGAGCCACACACCTGTCCTCATTAATCTACCTGTAGATGAGCTGACACAGGTAAGGGGATAATTCTAATACATTACTCCCATCCATTTGTAATGTACTGTTTACACACACACACACACACACACACACGATTCACTCTCTCCACCTTGGACCAGTCAGAGAGAACATTAATATACATTAAATCATCAGAGGACCGCGCCGTGTATACCAATTAACTACACATTTCCCCGGTGTGTGTGTGTGTGACTTTACTCTCCCTCCCTCACCCTCACCATCCTCCCTCCTCCACCAGACCCCTACAATTTGTGACAGCCAAGTAGGAAGTGTTGGCGAGGAGAGAATTTGTTTTTTGTTAAGTCGTGTTATGTAGATGGTGTGAGCTATCTCGCTCTCTTTCTCTGTGTTCACTATGTTCGTAAAATACACCCTGTACACACACGCTACTAATGCACAATACACAAATACCCACTGGGTACATCTATCATTATGCCAGACATATGCACACATACAGAGGGTGCACTGCCAAATGCACCATGCGCACATACTCACACACGCACGTACATACATATCTACGCACACACCTGCTGGGTACACCTAATCTGTGTCAACTACATCTTGTACACACCAACAGGGTACACCGTGTCAAATACACCATGTACACACACACATAGGATACAGTGTCAAATGTGCCAAACACACACAGGGTACATTGTGTCAAATGCATCAGGTGTACACGCGCACACCCGCTGGGTACATTAACTGCGTCACCTACACTATGTACAAGCACTCCGGCACGCACACATGAACCCCTCTGGGTGCACACACACACACGATCATTCACTCCCCTCAGCACTAATACACACACACACAGACGCCACATGTATGAGGCGGGTGTATGCAGTGCAAGTTGTGTATTTGGCAAGTCCGCCCCGCCATATGTAACAACTGGCAGGGAGGGAGGGCGGGCGGGTCGGGGGTCCAGAATGTTTGCATCACTCTCATGTGTTGAGGTATAAAGGTTCTGCTGGGGAGTGCTTACTGCTGTTCTTGGCTTGGTGGTGGTGACAGTGGTGGTGACAGTGGTGGTGGTGATGGGTGGTTGTGGTGGGTGGTTGTGGTGGGTGGTGGTGAAGGTAGTGATATGGCATGGATGGTGGTGGTGGTGATGGTAGTGTTGTGGCATGGATGGTGGTGGTGGTGGTGGTAGTGATGTGGCATGGATGGTGGTGGTGGTGATGGTAGTGTTGTGGCATGGATGGTGGTGGTGGTGATATGGCATGGATGGTGGTAGTGGTGATGGTAGTGTTGTGGCATGGATGGTGGTGGTGGTGGTAGTGATATGGCATGGATGGTGGTAGTGGTGATGGTAGTGTTGTGGCAGGGATGGTGGTAGTGGTGGTGGTGGTGGTAGTGATATGGCATGGATGGTGGTAGTGTTGATGGTAGTGTTGTGGCAGGGATGGTGGTAGTGGTGGAGGTGATGGTAGTGATGTGGCATGGATGGTGGTAGTGGTGATGGTAGTGATGTGGCATGGATGGTGGTAGTGGTGGAGGTGGTACAGTGCAGAAGTAACAGTAGTTGTAGACGCAGGTGAGAACTACCACTGATGCAGGTAAGAGAGAGTGAGAGGAGAACTTGAAGCAGTGTGTGACGCAGGTGACAGGCAGTGATGTCTGCGTATGAAGTTGCCAAGAAAAAACCCAAGGGGAGTGGGGGGGGGGGGGGAGGAGAGGGAAAGTGAAGAAGAAAGGAGGAGAGAGGGGAGAAAGGAGGAGAGAGGGGAGAAAGGAGGAGAGAGGGGAGAGAATGAAGTAAAGAAGAGCCAATGACATTATCTTGGGGAGCGGGAGGGGAGAGAGAGAGTACGAGTGGAGAGATAAGAGAGAGGGAGCAAGAGAGAGAAAGTGGGTGAACATTATTAATTAAATGCCAAGAGGTGAAATATAAAAAGATTCTTTAATTTTTACTTTCGTGGTGGTGAGTGGTGGTGACAATGGTGGTGGTGAGTGGTGGTGGTGAGTGGTGGTGACAATGGTGGTGGTGAGTGGTGACAATGGTGGTGGTGAGTGGTGGTGACAATGGTGGTGGTGAGTGGTGGTGAGTATGGTGGTGGTGTGTGGTGGTGGTGAGTGGTGGTGACAATGGTGGTGGTGAGTGGTGGTGACAATGATGGTGGTGAGTGGTGGTGGTGAGTGGTGGTGACAATGGTGGTGGTGAGTGGTGGTGGTGAGTGGTGGTGACAATGGTGGTGGTGAGTGGTGGTGGTGAGTGGTGGTGACAATGGTGGTGGTGAGTGGTGGTGACAATGGTGGTGGTGAGTGGTGGTGGTGAGTGGTGGTGACAATGGTGGTGGTGAGTGGTGGTGACAATGGTGGTGGTGAGTGGTGGTGGTGAGTGGTGGTGACAATGGTGGTGGTAAGTGGTGGTGGTGGTGAGTGGTGGTGACAATGGTGGTGGTGAGTGGTGGTGGTGAGTGGTGGTGACAATGGTGGTGGTAAGTGGTGGTGGTGAGTGGTGGTGACAATGGTGGTGGTGAGTGGTGGTGAGTGGTGGTGGTGGTGAGTGGTGGTGGTGGTGGTGAGTGGTGGTGGTGGTGGTGGTGGTGAGTGGTGGTGACAATGGTGGTGGTGAGTGGTGATGGTGGTGAGAGGTAGTGGTGATGGTGAGTGGTGGTGGTGAGTGGTAGTGACCATGGTGGTGGTGAGTGGTGGTGAGTGGTGGTGGTGGTGGTGGTGAGAGGTAGTGGTGAGTGGTGGTGACAATGGTGGTGGTGAGTGGTGGTGACAATGGTGGTGGTGGTGAAGGGAGAGAGAGGGGATTGAGGGTGGTGGTGATGGTGGTGAGTAGTGGTGGTGAGGGTAAGGGTGGTGGCCAATGGGCCAGCCACCAACACCACCATCACTCACAATTTTCATCACCACCAGCTGTTATCACCATTAACACCACCAGCTGTCATCACCACTAACATCACCAGCTGCCGCGGCGAGGTCAACAGCCCCACCAGCTATCGGCCTAACTATCTCCACCACCTGTCAGCACCATTACCACCACCAACACCACCACCTGCCAACACCACTACCACCATCAGGTCACTCACCCCACAAGCTATCATCACCCTTACACACACACACAACAGTAACTTAACCTACCCCCCCCCCCCCCCAGGTAGGATTAAGGTGTTTAGTCATCAGGTGAAGTAAGCATATGTGTGTGTGTGTTAATCTTTCCGTAATCCCAAATGGCGACTCACCTGAATCTGGCGTGTGCAGTAACCAAGCCCCCCCGCCCTAGTGACTCACCAACAATAACAAATACTAGAAATTCCCGGCTGGTGTGTGTGTGTGTGTGTACCTAAGGTCACAACAGGTCATGACCTTTAAACAGTTCCCATTCATTGTAGCCTTTACACCCGCCATCCACCTCCGTTTAGCCTCGAGTTATTCCACCTCGAGAAATTTTAACTAATGTCATTTAACACAACTAATTATTATGTTTTTCCTGTGATAATTTCTTCAAGGAATTCAACTACACTTTGAGAAGGTTCACGTTAGCGCCTGGAAAGTTCTCACACACACAAACCTACGGAACCGACACGTCAACTTTTAACTTACAAAAACTAGTCTCTAAAAACGCAAAAAAAAAACGACCCCAAATCGTGAAATTCAATAAGGTAATACAGTAGTTTTATGAAGATTACAAAAGTTTTACAATGGTTACAAAACTCCTACAGTGGATACAGAAGTTTATCACTGTAAGCTGGATCCATCTGGCTAAATCATACTAACGCACGCCGACAGATAAATGTACAGTATATATCAGGTGCCTAAAAGAGAGCTCAGGTTCTCAACTGGCTCACCCATGTTAATATTGTTATTATTATCCACTCTGTATCTGTGTTTTTCTGGCTAAATAAACTGCTTTAATTCAATTCAATTGTCTGGGATGGATAAACAGTCAGTCAGTCAGACAGACAGACAGACAGGTGCAAATCAATATGCTCTACCTCCCTGCCCAGCGGTGGACATATAAGAAAACAAATGATACTGGCGCGACAGAGGACACACACACACACACACACACACACACACACACACACACACACACAGTATCAGGTAACATAAAACATTCAGGCCTCGTACCAGTCATGACCTTCAATATGACCGATGTTTTAGCACGACGCGACGCCCTGTACACAGTAAACAGTACACACACCCTGTAGAAGGTGTGTGTGTGTGTGCAGGATGTACAGTCTTGTACACAGCTTATATCACCTGATGATTAAGCTCCCTAACACTAAAAGACACACTCACATCCCCCATACCATAAGGGCCTCTAAGCTGGCTCCCATAAGTGCAGTAAATGGTACAGCTTAGAGAAACAACCACATCCTGCAGTAAAGTGTAAATATAGGAGTAAAGGTCGGTTACTGTCCGAGAGAGAGAGAGAGAGAGAGAGAGAGAGAGAGAGAGAGAGAGAGAGAGAGAGAGAGAGAGAGAGAGAGGAGATAAAAAACCAGAAGGTGGAAGGTGAGAGTCTAGGTGGGTGAGGGTCGCTGAATCACACCAAATGTCAACACACAGGTAACGTGGCCTGGGTGAGGAGGGGGATCGAACCCGGGTCCTCCTAGTGATATGCGAGAACAGTTACGGTCCACCCAACGTCCCTCAACTCCGGTTAAATCCTGGAGGTTAATTTCCAGTTAATATATACGATTAAGTCACTAATTAATCCTACGATGCCTTCACTTTTAATCAGTTACAAATTAATAGAGATTTTAACAAGAAACATTCACTCCAACTTAACATTCACTCCAAATTAACATAACGTCTAAGATCCGGGAACAAGTGACTTAAATCATTAGTGTCAGCGGGTCGACAGTGAGCTCTTTACCCCGCGTTAACAAGATGACAGCAATATAACACAAAGGAATCACTGTATACCTGTACCTAATTATGAGCTTGTGTACCTGTAACTAACTTGATGCTAAACCTGTAACTTGTGTTGAGAGAGAGAGAGAGAGAGAGAGAGAGAGAGAGAGAGAGAGAGAGAGAGAGAGAGAGAGAGAGAGAGAGAGAGAGAGAGAGAGAGAGAGTTTACATCTGAGTTACATCACAGCGCTACCACCTCCCTCCCTCCCCCCTCCTCCCATCATACCCTCTCACACCTACCCACTCCACCATGCCCTCTCACACCCTTACCCACTCCATCATGCCCTCTCATCCTACCCACTCCACCATGCCCTCTCATCCTACCCACTCCACCATGCCCTCTCATCCTACCCACTCCACCATGCCCTCTCATCCTACCCACTCCATCAACCCCTCTCACACCCTTACCCACTCCATCATCCCCTCTCACACCCTTACCCACTCCATGCCCTCTCATCCTACCCACTCCACCATGCCCTCTCATCCTACCCACTCCACCATGCCCTCTCATCCTACCCACTCCACCATGCCCTCTCATCCTACCCACTCCATTAAACATGAATCAACCCAATTATTATTCCTCCTTACCATAACATAAGACGCCATCCAACACGTGTAACAAGATGATTAGTGGTGTGTGTGTGTGTGTGTGTGTGTGTGTGTCGTGTGTGTGTGTGTGTGTGTACTATCTTCACAGGCATATCATCACCCGGATATGATGATAACAGCCACCAAGACGGAAACGTGGCTCTCTCTCTCTCTCTCTCTCTCTCTCTCTCTCTCTCTCTCTCTCTCTCTCTCTCTCTCTCTCCGTGTCATCTATCTCTGTCATTTGTCGTCTGCCAATCTTCTACACCCTCGGCCCCCCCCCCCACACACACACACACCAGGGGCCACTCAACACCATAAACAAGCACTTATTTATTCCTTGTTTTTGATATGTGTGTGTGTGTGTGTGTGTGTGTGTGTGTAAAGGGGGTGAATGACCCATCCAGCCCTCACACACACACACTCCACAAACATCCTCACTCAAACGTTCACACATGATACTAAAAAACACACACACAAAAAACACATGTTTTATTTCTTCTCGTCAAGCAAGTGAGAGAGAGAGAGAGACAGTTGAGAGATACAAGATAGAGATAATTAAGAGAGATAGCATTAGGAGATAAGACCAGGCTACTATGTAAACATCTCTTCTTCTTCCTATGAAATGAGAGATAGTGAGAGATAATGTTTTATAAGCTGAGAGAGACAGCCAAAGATCTCTCTCATTAGGTGTTAAATACGTGTTACATCACTGAGGCGCACATGACCCTCCCCTCAACCCAGTGTGTTACTTAAGACACACACACACGTTATATATGTCAGCAGGATGGGCTACGTGACTTGTGGGCTATACAGTAATAATATAATATTTACTGTATAACACAAGTAAGATCACCTTAAGATTAACCACCCAAGCGGTAACCTAACCTATCCTATCCTAGCCTAACCTAACCCAACCCAAACGTTAACTAAATCTAACCTAACCTATCCTAACCTAGTCAAATATGACATAATTTAAGTTAACCCTGATCTAACTTAACCAAAGGATGACATAATTATCCCTAATGCTAACCTAACCTAACTTAACCCAACCTCAAATAATACAACAATACATTATAATACAATAAGGTAATACAACAGGGGACAAACCTAATACAACAACAACAACAAGACCACAGCTTCGAAATTATAAGATAAAATACAAACTAGATACAAAATATACAGACAATGACCACCTGTTGTATACTGTATTACACACACACACACACACACACACTCTTAACGTGTTGGCTCATCCACTGGCAATGTTTAATGGTATGAGGCGAGGGACTAACATTAGCCTTACCCTTAACCCGTCCACAACCTCCCCCCCACCACCTCCCTTATCCCCATAACCTCCCACAAATTCCCCCACACCTCCTAACCCCACAACCTCCCCTACCCCCACACATTCCACACCACACACACACTCTCAAATTTACACGGATGACATCAACATGAGACAACCTACTTATAAATATATCGTATTTCTCATTATCCGGCCGAGTGATTCATCCGGAGCCAAGAGTACTGTACTGGTGTGTGTGTGTTTACAATGCACAACACAATGACTTAAACACAATATATAACTTACCATTGTATCTTAGTTTACAATGTATAAGATAATGACAAAATACAAGACTTGAGAGAGAGGGAGGAGATAATTTTTCCAACCAATGATCCAACAAAGACCAACTCGTGGACCAGCAACCTTTGAACACACACACACACACACACACACACACACACACAGGCGTTTGTCTGTTAACCTTCAAGTTATGAATATCATTCCAGTGACCCGTGAGGCAGGCCGACCATGCAGGTGACACAAAAACTCCCCAAAACAGGAATATCTCGAGGCCTGTTGTGTTTCCTCTGACGCCGCACCCGTAACACGGTGGCTGGGATGGGGGGGGGGGGGCGCTGTGGCGTTAGTTTCCTATGTGTGTGTGACAAGTCATCTGGAGCCACCACAGAAAACCAGTACACACCCTATATGTGACTCTGGTAGACGGTACACACCTTATATGTGACTCTGGTAGACGGTACACACCTTATATGTGACTTTGGTAGACGGTACACACCTTATATATGACTCTGGTAGACGGTACACACCTTATATGTGACTCTGGTAGACGGTACACACCTTATATGTGACAGGTATACGGTAAACACCATCTACAATAACTTAAGTACAGGTCACATAAAAGAGACCTCCCGTGTGTAACCCAGGCATAATTTCCTATGTAACTGAAGTAAAAGTTCACATAAAAGAGTTCTCTTGTATACAACCCTGGTATAATTTCCTCTATGATAAGTTCCCCCAGCTGCAACTGCATACGGGTGCCAAGATAAACAGTGCCACGATACCAGGGCCTCCCAGTGCCAATATACAACATCACCCACGTGGAGTTCAGGCACTGGACGTGACCCGGTGATGTGTGGTAAGCATAGAGTAAACCTTCTGGTGTTACAGCTATTAAAACCAGGCAGTGTCAGGAAGTAAAACCAGGCAGTGTCAGGAAGTAGAACCAGGCAGTGTCAGGAAGTAGAACCAGGCAGTGTCAGGAAGTAAAACCACGCGATAAAACCTAATAACATCCAATTGACACCTGCGTAGAAAAAGTGCCATGGGGAAATTAAGTGATGCCAACCGTGCCAAAAATAAAACCAAGCTTAGCTACGACAACAGACGCGCCAAGACGAATCAATAAGACAAACACGCAAAGTGACACAAATATAACACAACCACGCGCTCCCATGATTACACATTAACCCACTAAAGTTAGCACAGGAAAACAGGTTAAAATCGTTAATTACACCTATGTTAACATAGACTGATGCTGGTGGTAACAATTTACATAGAAACAATTCAACAGAACCGGGTGTTATACAGACCTATGTTAACACAGCCTCACGTTACAAAGATCAAAGTTAACATAACATGAATGAAGTAATAACAACATAGGTTATCTAGGGCTAGGTCAACGTCCCTGTGTGTGTGTGTCGGGAGGCGGATGAAACCTTAGGTAGTCCTCTAACTGGTATTAATGTATCGTGGCGTCAACAGAAACTTATCTACCTGCCTACCTGTCACCACTACCACCAAGTCTTAAGACACGTGAGAGGGAGTGATTACCTACAAGTGGTGCCAATACTCAGATTATTGGTGGGGGTGAGGGATGAGGAGTGAGGAGTAATATTCCAATGGTGATGAAATGTACACACACACAGTTGTTTAGAGAGGAGAGGGGGGTACCGGTGGAGTGGGGTGGTGATACAGGTAGTAAAGGGGTTAGCCAGATGGCGTGGGTGGACCAGGTGAGATGGCGTGTGTGGGTTAGGTGGCGTGGGCGAGCGACGTAGGTGAGGAGCCCCCCGTCACACTATACCACGAATAACGCAATGAATCAACCCAGGACTTAACGCACTTTACTCTTAAGTATACACAGTACGTGGCCACTTAACCACACAACAACTAACCCTCCCCACTTACCCCCATCACACACACACACTTAAGCAACCATCATCACAGCAGCCTCACGCGCCATAATTTTTCACACCAACAACAATACAACACACCAAGGTAATGTATTTCTTAATTCAGGTCAAACGTGTACCTCCTTAACTAGTGCCACAAGTGTACACAAGTCTTAGTATATGTACACACACTCATAGTACATGTACACATTAACATAGTACGTACACACACATACACTTTAGTATATATACGCACTCATAACACAAATACATCCACAACATACCTACAATACTCACACACACCCACAACACACCTACAATACTCACACACGCCCACAACACACCTATAATACTCACACACGCCCACAACACACCTACAATACTCACACACACCCACAACACACCTATAATACTCACACACGCCCACAACACACCTACAATACTCACACACACCCACAACACACCTACAATACTCACACACACCCACAACACACCTACAATACTCACACACACCCACAACACACCTACAATACTCACACACACCCACAACACACCTACAATACTCACACACACCCACAACACACCTACAATACTCACACACACCCACAACACACCTATAATACTCACACACACCCACAACACACCTACAATACTCACACACACCCACAACACACCTACAATACTCACACACACCCACAACACACCTACAATACTCACACACACCCACAACACACCCCTTTACACCACACCACCACATAAACACACTCATATTCTACCTACCTGCTGTCAAAGTCTGGTCTCTCTTATCTTATATTTATTTTGATGATATTTTTGTGTATGAAATAATTAAAGTTGACTAATGTAGCGTTAGGTTAGGTTAGCGTCACTCTAGGTTAGGTTATGTTACTGCCTGGGTGGTTACGTTACTTTATGCTAGCGCTTGGGTGGTTAATCTTCAGGTGAGTAAATATTAATCCATCTCACTATTATTTCAAGGTACTGACTATTAATTCCACACACACACACACACAGTATCATCCGGCCCCGTCATAGATAAGAGACAGATAGACGCTTGTGTTTATATATCCAGTAGACGTGGGGAGGGGGGGAGGGGTTGAAACAAGAGACGTGTGGGGCCCAGTACTTACCGGTGTGGTATGGTGGTTGGCGAGGCGGTACAACAACACGGAGGACAGATGGTGTTTAACAGTGGACATCCTCAGGTGGTGATGCAGTAGTGGTGATGTCTTCCTCGTACGTCCAAACACACACACACACGCACGCTCTTACACTCCTTCACCACACATGCTTCCTTACACACACACACACACTCAAAACACACACTCACAAGCCACCACCAACAACACTGAGATAACACTTTAAAAATCCCGTCACAAGTAACACTATAACACTGGTTCAATTTGTTGTCGTTCTGGTCACAACTTTCACGTGACTGAAGAACATAATGGCTGAGATAATTCTTGGCCGATATGAGACAAGTGACACAGGTGTGGTGGTTGTGGCAGGTGTGTGGGGAGGAGCGGGAAAGTGCGTGGTGTCGGGTGTAGGGCAGGTGTCAGCACTGAGGAGGTGGTGGTAGTGGTGGTGCGCCGTGGTGTGGTGTGGTGCTCCTACCCTCCCTCCCTCCACCACCATCGACCCCCATACCGACATCAACACTCCCGGTACTACACCCTCACACACCTCACCACACGACCCTACACTAGTGCAAGTCACATCCCTGTATATGTGTCTCCTACAGGCAGGCAGCAGGCATCCTACAGCAGGTGTGGAGTGAGCAGGGAGGCAGGGAAAGTGGGATAAACGTGCAGGTGTGGGCATGGGTGAGTCAGGTACCCCCCTCACTCCTCTCCTGGTTGCTACGGCGGGGTACCTGATGCCCGCCCGCCCTCCCTCCCTCCCGCCCGACACACGCTGCCCGCCGCCCTCCACGCCCCCGCCCACACACACACACACCACGCCCAACACTCACCACCTGCCACACACCACACCTGAGGGGCACCACACTCTACCTGCCACCACCTGTCACATGCCACACCCTTGTCTCTCACTCCTGTCACCTCCGGCGACCACCTGCACCCTCCCCCCCCTGGTGCTGCCCCCCCTCCAACGCCCACGCTCCTCCAGCCAGTCAACCACCCATTCAGCCGGTTGGCAACTTGGCATGGCATGTAGCCAGTCAGTCAGTTCAGTCAGTCAAGTCACTCAGCCATTTAGTTAGTTAGTGAGCCACCCAATCACTCAGTTAACCACACCCATTAAGTCAGTCAGTCATACAGTCTGTAAGCCAAACAGAGAGCCAGTCAGCCTGCCAGCCAGCCAGGTCAGTCAGCTGGTATCGTCAGCCAGTCAGCCCCGTCACAGTGTTAACAAACGCACGATATAAACAATGGAGGCACGGGGGGTCTCTCTCTCTCTCTCTCTCTCTCTCTCTCTCTCTCTCTCTCTCTCTCTCTCCATATCCCTCAGTCAATAGTGACTAATCAAACGGGTCCCCATGATCGAAAAACTGGGGCCCATCAGGACAAGAAACCCAGTTCTAGTGGGCCCCAGTGTCCTAATGGTTAAGTTAGATTGGGCCCACACCTGCCGAGAGACATCTGTGAGGACCACATTCCCAACACCTGTGTGGGAGCAGGTGACCAGAACAGGTGTGAGGAAAGGGGTTACTACTAGGTGACAGGTGTGTGAGGGTGGGGGTATGAGACAGGTGTGTGAAAGTGGAGGTATGAGACAGGTGTGTGAGGGTGGAGGTATGAGACAGGCGTCTGAAGGTGGAGATATGAGACAGGTGTGTGTAAGGGTGGAGGTATGAGACAGGTGTCTGAAGGTGGAGGTATGAGACAGATGTGTGGAGGTATGAGACAGGTGTGTGAGGAAGGAGGTATGAGACAGGTATCTGAAGGTGGAGGTATGAGACAGGTGTGTGAGGATGGAGGTATGAGACAGATGTGTGGAGGTATGAGACAGGTGTGTGAGGGTGGAGGTATGAGACAGGTGTCTGAAGGTGGAGGTATGAGACAGGTGTGTGAGGGTGGAGGACTCAGGGTTGGGTCAGTTGGCGGAGGTTGGATCGCCCAATATCAAATGCGCTCCTGCAAACCACACCGTCCATCCCCCCCCCCCCCCCCCTCCGCCACGTGATGTCCGTTCGTCTCTGAGTCTTGCAGGTGTGGTGTGGACTTACTAACCTAACCCAACCCATCAGGTAACATTAGGGTGTTAAATAAGCTGGGGTGCCTAATGTTCAGGTGATCCAGTATATCCCCCCCCACAAACAAACAACAACTTTCACACCTGTCATAATCAACTGGTACACCACCTGCATCTTGACCACCTCCACACACACAACCATAAGTGCCTGAGTAGCTTGTATCAACCAAGAGTTTGACCATTAGTGAGTGAAGAGAACCTCTCTCTCTCTGGTATCAACAGAGGGCGAACGATGCGGCAAGTGTGAGGTGGGTTAAGCATCCTAGGTGAGGGGGCGGAGAGAAGGAGCATCTCAGGTGAGGAGGTGGGTAGGCGGGGTGGGTGGGGTGTGCTCTACCAGGAGTGTATGTGTGACTCATCACCAGTCTTCTCCACCCTCCACCCACATCAACCCCCACCTCAACCTGCCACTCTAGGCCTACCCCCCCCCCCCTCCCCCGGCCAGGACAAGTGCAGGAGGAGTGTGGTGGAGGGAGTGTGGTGGAGGGAGAAAAAACAGAGGCTGGCAAACAGAAATATCTAGAATCACTGTTTATTTGTCTCTCCCCTCCCACCTGTCTCCCCTCCTACCTGTCTCCCCTCCCATCTGTCTCCCATCCCACCTGTCTCCTTTCCACCAATTAGGAGACAAAATTACACTCAACCCCGGCATTTTATAATATGTTGCTCTCTCTCTCTCTCTCTCTCTCTCTCTCTCTCTCTCTCTCTCTCTCTCTCTCTCTCAATTCACACAAAAAAGCTAAAACCAACATTACGTAACTACTCTTTCGCCATCCTACTACTACTATAACTACTACTACTACTACTACTAATAATAATAATCACAATAATAATAATAATAATAATAATAATCACAATAATAATAATAATAATAATAATAATAGTAATAATAATAATAATAATAATAATAATAATAATAATAATAATCACAATAATAATAATAATAATACTGTAATGGCAATAATAACACAGCGAGAGACACGACAAAGGCATGAAGGAAACAAAGATTAACGGAAAGAAATAACAAACAAAAACAACAAAGATAAGAAGAAAAAAGAGATTAAAAAATGACCAACAGGATTTTGTTAAGAATCTCATCCCCGTTCTGTAATCCGTATGACGTCATTCGCTAAACAACGTCATTATCTGCTGTTAATGACCCCTACTTATTATAGTTGGTTAATACATTATTAGACTCAGAGAGAGAGAGAGAGAGAGAGAGAGATTCACCACCATATATACGTGAGCGGCGAGAACACCAGCAGCAGTACCCACACAGCGACGATGACGAAGACACAGACGAAGACGAGAGAGAGAGAGCAGTGTGTGACGTGTTGAAGATGAGGCACGACGTTATGAGGGTGGAGATGTTCAGGTAGCCACTATTAATACTACACACACACGGGGGGGGGGGGGGGGAGACACTGATTTACCTGCAGAAGGGAACTGTCTCACATGCTATTTACGAACAGACACTCACTGCTGGGGGTATTTTGGCGGGGAGAGGGGGGGGGGGGGTATCTCCACCATCTCCATCACAATCACCACCACTACTCTTCCTCCACCACTACCACCAACACTTTTATCATCATTATCACCACCATAAACACCACCACACTTCTAAGTCTCCCTCAACCACCACCTCCACCTCCTCCAGAAGTGGTGGAGGACGAGGAGCAGAGGAAGAGGAGTAGGCGTAGAGGAGGAGGAGGAGGAGAAGAGGAAAAAGAAGTAGAAGAAGAAGAAAAAGAAGAGGAGGGGGAGGAGGATTATGTTAGCAACAATATGAAGCCTGACTCATGCCTCCCCCACAACCACCACGTCACCCGTTTCTCACCCACCCACCACCCCCACCCCCCTACAACTGACACGAGAGATGAGAGGATGAGTCGGAGGGAACAGGTGGGTGGCTGTCATGCACGCCCCTTCGAGTACCTTCCTGTCAACCTGTCATGTCATCGAGGGTGGCGGGGGGGGGGGGGGCTGCTACTCCCCATGAATGTAGACAACTGTGTGAGGTGACTGGAGACGTGGGCAGGGGTAAATAAGGGGTCTGGATGTTGGTGTGGGGTGATGTGGGTGAAGGTCGGGATATAGGTGTGGGCAGGTGTGGGTAATGGGCGTGATGACAGGAACAACACTATTTCGGTGATGATGAGCGTGGGCGTGGTAGTGTCTGGTAGGTGTGGGGTGTGAGCATGGGCGTCATTCACTACACACCAACGTGAAAGGTGGGCGTGGGGTTAGAAAAACTCATGAACGTGATAACAATGGGCGAGGAATGTGGGTAATGACCTTAGCGTGGGCGTAACAGTATGATCGGGGGGAGTGGGCGTAGAAACACAGTGCGGATGTGAATGAAAGTATGGGCGTGATGCTGTAGGCGTAGATATCCGGTGTGTGGGCGGGGGAGGGGGGGGCGTAGGCTTAGTCGAAGAGGGGAAGGGAAGCAAGGGCGTATGATAGTGGGTTTGGGAGCACGGTGTGGGAGTAGAGAAAACAAACAAACACACACACACACACACACACACACACACACACGGCTTCACCCGGAACAGGACGACCCAGCACAGGCACGCGACAACCACCGCCACCAACACCCACACACAGCTAATAGTGTAATTAACTTGTGAGGGGTGTAGGGGAAGCTTGTCATTCTCGGGTGCAGTACACAGGTGGGACTACACGGGACCATTGACTGTGTGAATCTCTCTCTCTCTCTCTCTCTCTCTCTCTCTCTCTCTCTCTCATCTAGACAGGCTTATGTCTACCCACGGAAAACAACATGAAACAGCAAACAAAAACAATAAAAAAGAGAAGGAAACACGGGATAAAACGGAGGAGAGAGAGAGAGAGAGAGAGAGGTTGGCAGTGATCCAGTGTGACCTTGAACACACACACACACACACACACACACACACACACACACACATACTTTCCTCATTACTCAAGTACTGTCTACATGTTACAGTAATCTCTTGCATTACTGTGTGTGTGTGTGTGTGTGAGTTGTCTTGCCTGGCACCGCCCCCCCCCCCACCACCACCATGGTATTTTGGCCCTGGTCTCTGGAGGTCCCTGGGGGGGGGGGTTACCTTCCCTAATTAAATCATACATCACTACTACTCTTAACTAAATTCCTAAACATTCCTCTTATTACTGTGAGAGAGAGAGAGAGAGAGAGAGAGAGAGAGAGAGAGAGAGAGAGAGAGAGGTATATAGTTCAACATGTATAAAAGACATATATAAACAAACAATGATAAAGAGTAAAACAACCTAACCTAACCTAACCTAACCTAACCTAACCTAACCTAACCCCGCTACTGCTTCACTCTCCACCATAAAAGTTTAACCACAACACCGAGAGTGACAAATAGAGATACAGAGTGACACATAAATCTCTTTACCTAAGGGCCATTTTTCACTTTGCGTCACCCTGTACATAAAGTCATATATTACGTGTATAAAATAAATGAAAGAGAGTTAGCGAAAGATATCAACTTACCAACAAGAGATCTGGGGGTGAGGGGAGGGGGTGTTTAGGGTGGGGTGGGGGAAACTTGGGATAGGGGGGAAAGATTTGGGTTTAGGGGTAGGAGGGTGGGGAAGCTGAGGGTTAGGGGTAGGAGGGTGGAGTTGGGGTGAGGTGAGGGAAGTTGGGGGATAAGGGGTTAAAACAGCTAATTAGCGTAGACCTGTACTTACCACCTGTGATACGCCTTCACCTACACACTCACCTGAAACAAATAATAATATTGTTTAAGGATATATTTAGCAATAATAGTATTAATTGTTAACACACACACACGCGCACACGCACACGCGCACACACACACACACACGCGCACACCTTGACAGTGCACAGGTGAGAAGCTACACTAAACCACCACCTCAGCCACGACAAAACACATACAGTACATTAACTAACACCCCCCCCCCCCCGTAACCCAAATCTGCTTCACATTAAGTTAAGGACAGGACTCATTTACGAGACAAACCGTAGTTAACGTCACACCAGGGAGCGAGGGCTGACATTTTTAAGGTGTGCAAATTTACAACTAAAAAAAAAATAATAATAATAATGATGATGTGAAAAACTGTATGTTATGATGTTAAGATGGAGATAGAGGACTTGTGAAGATGTTCCGTGAGTAGGGGTGAAGGGAGGGGGTGAGGGGAAGGGGGGAGGGAGGGAGGGGGTGAAGGGAGGGGGTGAAGGGAGGGGGTGAGGGGAAGGGGTGAGGGAGGAAGGGAGGGGGTGAAGGGAGGGGGTGAAGGGAGGGGGTGAAGGGAGGGGAAGGGAGGGGAGGGAGAGGAAGGTGAGGGGCCTCCACATAGTAAGTACTAGTCGCCCCCCCCCCCCCCACCTGTTACTGTACTACATAATAATGATCTCTCTCACACACACACACACACACACACACCTCTTAATTTAAATGTGCCACCGGCTACATGTGTATGTTTTGCGACTGTGTGTGTGTGTGTGTTTATGACTTCCTCTGTACCCAGTGTTTTAATATGTAGATTCAACACACAGTACTGGACACAATGACCGGAAGTACAGCGGTGGGGAGGAGAGAGAGCGAGGGAGGAGAGAGAGGCGGGGAGAAGGGGAGACACACACACACACACTGATAAAAGTACACACACAGAGGTAGCCGGCGGAACATTTAAATTAAGTGTGTGTGTGTGTGTGTGTGTGTGTGTGTGTGTGTGTGTATTATTATTCTTTGCATCCTGACCCAACCTGAATGACGCCTTCACATGCTTTCACCTGCCATCTACTACACCTGAACCATTTGAGTCATTCATTCATTCCATCATTCATTCATTCATTCATTAACGATTACAAACAAAAACAATAATACAGGTAATTGGGGGAGGCACAGGTATAATACTGAACAGGTGACAATAAGTTAATTATATAAATCACATCCACGAAGGTAAGGCTAACATCATACACATCTATACACATCATACACACTATACACATCATACCAAATACTGATGTAAATTTATAATACAAGATTTCAGGATGTGGTACCGAGAGGAGGAGAGGGAAGGAAGAGAGAGGAGGGAAAGGAAGGGAAGGGAATCATTATTATTATTATTATATTTCCTCTCATATTTTTCACCATTTTTTACACGTAAGGTGACGCGTCTAATAGTCACAAGGCAGTCACGACGCCATGTTGAATCAGGTCTCTGTACAGTAAGTGAACGAGTGATCCAATTATTTTTATTATTGACCATTTTATTTATTTATTTATTTATTTATTTATTTTATTTTTTACGGAAAATTGTGAGTCCGGTTGTGAAAGGTCGAGGTTCAGCATAATGGCGCCGTCCACACACTCGCCTCCCCCTCAAGGTCAACCTCTAACGCACTCGCCTCCCCCTCAAGGTCAACCTCTAGAGCTAATCATAAGGTCAATCTGCAAGACTTAATCACCAATCACAAGACGATAATATTCAACAATCTCAGAGCAAGAAAGGCACGTTAGATAATGGGCAAGAAGGGGCATTTAATTCCGAGGGCAAGATGGAGCATAAAGCCAATGGGCAAGAGGGAGCATAAAGCCAATGGGCAAGAGAGGGCAAATGCCAACTAGACAAGAGAAGAAACACAGGTGAGGGGGCAAGGGTGGGGGGCAAGGATTCACAAAAAGGCGTCGGTTTGTGGCTAACGGAAGACATGAGTCACCCCTTAACACCCAGGGCAGCCCCCCCCCCCCCCCAACCGTCCAATCCTTCTCCCCTGTTTACTGTTGAGGAGCTAGTTTATTGGGCACCCTCACGCTTTCAAGACTATGATGTCGTCCCCTATTCTTATCTCTCACTCACACACACACACACACAAGGAGGTGCTGTGGTAAGTGGGGAGGAACAACCCAGCGGTGACAAGTGAGGCACAGACGTCGCCCAAGTCACCCTAAGTTAACGCTGAGACACTGTGCCGCGGTGAGGGGGAGAGAGAGTGCCACGGTGAGGGGAAGTGCCAGTGAATGAGGGGAAAGTGCCACTGGAGGGAAGAAAGCCACGATAAGGGAAAAGGTGCCACTAAAGGAGGGAGACAGAGTACCACGGTAAGGGAGAGTGCCACTGGAGGGAGACAGAGTGCCATGGTGAGAGGTAGAGTGCCACTGGAGGGAGGGGAGATGGCGCAGGTGTAACTGATAACATTTCCTTACACTTCCTCCCCTGATAACACACACAACCTCACCTGGAGGGGAGAGGGTGGGGAGGGGAGAGGGTGGGGTGGGGAGAGAGGGGGAAAAGCGATAGAGAAGGAGGGAAGGGGGAAGAGAAAAAAAAAAAGAGAGAGAGAGAGAGAGAGAGAGATCACCTGACGTGACGCAGGTGGGGGTGTGACAGGCAGGGAAGGAGACACTGCTGAATAATGTGCTGGTGATCTCGAAGGAGTGAGGGAGTGAGAAAGGGTGGGGGTGGGGGGGTAATCGCTGGCACCCAAACCCCAGTATTCAGACTGGCTCAACATAGGTAAAAATAGCCACCCTGCCTCTTCTTCCTCCTCCTCCTCCTGTATCTTCCTCTTCCTCCTTCTGCATCTTCCTCCTCCTCCTCCCTCCACCTCCATCTTCCTCCTCCTCCTCCTCCTGCATCTTCCTCCTCCCTCCTGTATCTTCCTCCTCCTCCTGCATCTTCCTCCTCCCTCCTGTATATTCCTCCTCCTCCTGCATCTTCCTCCTCCCTCCTGTATCTTCCTCCTCCTCCTCCTGCATCTTCCTCCTCCTTCCTGCATCTTCCTCCTCCTCCTCCGGCATCTTCCTCCTCCTCCTCCTGCATCTTCCTCCTCCTCCTCCTGCATCTTCCTCCTCCCTCCTCCTCCTCCTGCATCTTCCTCCTCCCTCCTGCATCTTCCTCCTCCTCCTCCTGCATCTTCCTCCTCCCTCCTGCATCTTCCTCCTCCTCCTCCTGCATCTTCCTCCTCCCTCCTGCATCTTCCTCCTCCTCCTCCGGCATCTTCCTCCTCCTCCTCCTGCATCTTCCTCCTCCTCCTGCATCTTCCTCCTCCCTCCTGCATCTTCCTCCTCCTCCTGCATCTTCCTCCTCCTCCTCCTGCATCTTCCTCCTCCCTCCTGCATCTTCCTCCTCCTCCTCCTGCATCTTCCTCCTCCCTCCTGTATCTTCCTCCTCCTCCTGCATCTTCCTCCTCATTCTCCTGCCTCTTCCTCCTCCTCCTCCTCCTGCATCTTCCTCCTCCTCCTCCTGCATCTTCCTCCTCCCTCCTGCATCTTCCTCCTCCTCCTCCCTCCTGCATCTTCCTCCTCCTCCTGCATCTTCCTCCTCCTCCTGCATCTTCCTCCTCCCTCCTGCATCTTCCTCCTCCTCCTCCTCCTGCATCTTCCTCCTCCCTCCTGCATCTTCCTCCTCCCTCCTGCATCTTCCTCCTCCCTCCTGCATCTTCCTCCTCCTCCTCCTCCTGCATCTTCCTCCTCCTCCTCCTGCATCTTCCTCCTCCCTCCTGCATCTTCCTCCTCCTCCTCCTCCTCCTGCATCTTCCTCCTCCCTCCTGCATCTTCCTCCTCCCTCCTGCATCTTCCTCCTCCTCCTCCCTCCTGCATCTTCCTCCTCCCTCCTGCATCTTCCTCCTCCTCCTCCTCCTGCATCTTCCTCCTCCCTCCTGCATCTTCCTCCTCCCTCCTGCATCCTCCTCCTCCCCTACCCATTACTGCACACTGAAGATTTCCTCCCCATTACTCTTAGGTTCCCCCAACCCCACCTAACCTAACCTAACCTAACCAACAACCTGAAGAAGTGTGGCGCACCTTTAAGAAGTTCAGTGATCCTTGTGTGAAAGATGGCCACTGTACCTACCATCACCTCCTCCTCCCGTCCACTTCTTCAGGTATCGCTTTACAACTTATTATTCCAATGTTTGTATATTTGTTTTTCGATGTTAATTCGATCCCAGTCCACCCAACCCAACCCATCCCAGTCCACCCAACCCATCCCAGTCCAGTCCACCCAACCCAACCCATCCCAGTCCACCCAACCCAACCCAACCCATCCCAGTCCACCCAACCCAACCCATCCCAGTCCACCCAACCCAACCCAAACCATCCCAGTCCACCCAACCAAACCCAACTTCACACCTGCAGAATTGAGACCGGACAGGTGCAGTGTCGGCCAAGTTGTCAACACTGCTCTTTAACATCACTGGGATCACCTGAAGAATAGACACCCTAGTTTAGTTTACCTGTGTGTGTGTGTGTGTGTGACGTGAGTGGATTCCTGTGAATTTTAAGGCCTATTTCACCTGATGATTAAACACCCTAACGTTACCGGACAGTTAAATTAAGTTAGGTTAGACAACAGTCGTGACTCCTGTGACCTACAGGACTCCACCAGACAAAACATGGCGTGTGGTGGTTATGATGTGGCGTGGGCACCTGGCGTGGCTCTGGTGGGCAGGTGGATGGGGGAATATGTTTAGTACACCAGACGTTGGAGGGAGCGGGTGAGGAAGGGAGGGAGGAACAGTAAACCAGAATCAGGAACACCAACACGATCCTCCTCACGCCCACACACACAACCCACCTCACCCCCACCCAAACCTTCTCCTCCCCCACCCACTCCACTCAATTTTCTCCACCCCACCCCTGCCCTATCCTCCTCCACCCCACCCAATTTTCTCCCACACCTTACCTTATTCTTCTTCTCCCCCCACCCCACCCTCTCCCCTCACCACCTCTCCTCCCCCACCAGACACACTCACCGTAGGAGGCAGCCACCAGGCAGCCATAACACGCAGGTTAACTCAGCCACACCCTTATGTTATGTCTTACACTACGGCCACACCCTCCACCCACCAGAGAGAGACCCAACACAAGTCCGCGGGGAACAACCCTTGATAGCCCCCCCCCCCCCCCCCGACAGACAGACACGCCAACAAAATAATAGAGGGACGGGGGTGAGGATAAAGACAGATGCAGGGACATCACCTAACCCCCATCCCCGTCCACCCCCGAGGCACTACTGTCACCCCCCCTCCCCCCATCTGGCAATTCACGTGAAAAACAATTACTCTGGTAACCCACTTGGCCCACCCTTCACCGCCGCCCCGTCCCGTCACAGCCGCCCTGCCACCCTGCTGTCCCGTCACTGTCGCCCCGTCACCAGGTAAAATAAGCTCAGGGTGACTTAACAGGTACAACAAGCTGAGGTGTATAATCTTCAAAGTCCTCAAAGGGTTAAACCATCGTCCTCAAAGGGTTAAATAAAGATATACGTCTTCCCGTTATCTCCAACACAACTTATGGAGAACAAAATGGCGGATGAATAACAAGGAGACTTGACTGTACAAGACGAGCCTCTTATCCCCAGTCATGTGTTAAGCTTCAGGCCAGACTGTTGGTGTTGGTTGTACTCACCACCGCCACCAACCAGCATCACCCACACTCACCTGAAATACACAGTAATTACCTTAAGTGATACAGGTAACACTAACAAAATTATCAAAATGGCGACATAATTGCAGTGAAACTCTACCGTGTGTGTGTGTGTGTGTGTGTGTGTGTGTGTGAGAGAGAGAAGTGTTCAGATGTAAGTATGTATGTAAGTGTCGCAGCAGACTACATCAAGGCAAGATAGTGGTGGAAGAGGAAAAGCACCGAATTTAGCCAGCCGGAGAGAGAGAGAGAGAGAGAGAGAGAGAGAGAGAGAGAGAGAGAGAGAGAGAGAGAGAGAGAGAGAGAGAGAGAGAGAGAGCCACTACTAAAGGCCCGACAGTCAGACAGCAGGACACCGACTACTGCAGGTTGCCCCCCCCCCTCCCCCCCCGCAGCTGGCCGCCCCTCATCTGGGTCGAGGTAGCCGGGGCCCTCTGCTCTATATAAACTCAAATTATATCCCAACACCACGTTCCCCGATGTTTCTTAACCACCGCCACCCTACTCTTAATACATACATACATACACGCACACATTACATACATATACATACATACATACGACACACACACACTCTACCTGAAATTCCCTCATTAGATCACCACCTGTCATTCCCCAACACCCCCCCCCCCCCCCCCGCAACCCAACACACCTGGTGACGAGATTGACCTTGATTTCATTTGCCTGTGACACCTTTCCGTACAGGTAACCCCGACGTGGTCTTGTCTCTCCGGTGCTACAGGGAGACACACATTCTTCTCTCGAATTCCTTGACCTTAGTTAAAAGTTGGGTTAGGTTAAACTGGGTTAGGTTGGGTTAAGGTTACTGGCAGTGGTGGTGATGTATCTACCAGACTACGAACGAAATTCCACTAACCCCCCCCCCCTGCAGGCCACTACCACAGCAGACCACCCCCCACAGGTCACTACCACAGCAGACCACCCCCCACAGGTCACTACCACAGCAGACCAACCCCCAGTCACTACCACAGCAGACCACCCCCCACAGGTCATTACCACAGCAGACCACCCCTCACAGTCACTACCACAGCAGACCACCCCCCACAGGTCACTACCACAGCAGACCACCCCTCACAGTCACTACCACAGCAGACCACCCCCCACAGGTCACTACCCGTCCTGTAGGTTAACTCCTCCCAGCAGGCCACTAACCCCCCCCCCCCCCCCCTGCAGGCCACACCCCACCACAAACACTGTGACGTGCAGGTAGTGGCAGGGTAATGTCCACGCACACCACTACCTACCAACCACTACCTACGCCACACTGCGTCACACTGCGCCACAAGCAACGCACCTGCTCACCCACGCCAAGCCTTTCAACATAGCTTCAAGATATAAAATGCCTGCATGTGTGTGTGTGTGTGTGTGTGTGTGTGAGGAAGAAGCCCCAAGAGGTAAGTTGCACGCGAGGGAGTGTTGGTGAGTGATGGGGAAACCTCTGTCAAGGCTGCTACTTACATAACACACACACACACCAGAAGTTTGACCACATTATCTTGGTTAGTGGAGAGCATGTGAAGGTGTCATTAACTACCACAGGTGTTATTTATCTCACAGTTAAGGTAATTAACGGTAATGGGTTAATTATTAGGCTGGACCTCAGGTGAGTCAGCAGTGATGGAGGAGGCACAGGTGTGGAGCATGACCAACACCTGAGCCTGGTTACCTGTACTGACTGTGTGTGTGTGTGTGTGTGTGTTTGACAAGGTAACTAACGCTACATTCACATTGCCACCACCACCACCACCACCCTCCCACTACCACCCTCCCACCACCACCCTACCACCACCACCCTCCCACTACCACCCTACCACCACCACCCTACCACCACCACCCTCCCCATTCCTCACCTACATAACCACAGTGACGTCACGAGGCATAAGGCACTTCCTCCTGTGGTTATAAATATAAATAGAGAAAGGTGACGTCATCCACCTGGGAACTGTCTAGTAGGTAACAAAGTCATTAACCTGACGTCATTACCCCCCTCACTAAAATAACACACAGGGGACAACACATGCGTAATTAATAACATGACGTCGGTAATGTTATGCACTGAAGGTGACGTAAGCACCTCCTGTGTGTGTGTTGGATAGGTGACGTAGAAATGATGGTTTGATTGCGTCATAACTACCCTATCACCACTCTGGAACGACCCTCATCACCACCCTGGCACGACCCTCATCACCACTCTGGAACGACCCTCATCACCACTCTGGCACGACCCTATCACCACTCTGGCACGACCCTATCACCACTCTGGCACGACCCTCATCACCACTCTGGCACGACCCTCATCACCACTCTGGCACGACCCTATCACCACTCTGGCACGACCCTCATCACCACTCTGGCACGACCCTCATCACCACTCTGGCACGACCCTCATCACTACTCTCGCCCTCCATGGCACTCAGAAAAGTCTTGAGTGCCAGAAAGTAAGAATGGCTGAGGTGATGGTGGTGGATGAAGTGGGAGGCGGCCAAGGACGATGAATATTTCTACAGTGTGTTGGTGGTGATGACTGACTACTACTATTACCTCCACCACTATCACCACCACTACTACTACTACTACTACTTCCAGGACCACCAATACTACTACCACCATCATCACCATCACTACCATGAACACTGTATATCTCAACACCTGTCACACCTGCGGACTGTCACACCTGCCAAATCAAGCATGCATTTCATAACACCTGCTAATGACCTTTGTAACACTGCTAATTACCATTGTAACATCTGATGACCTTTGTAACACCTGCTAATGACCATTGTAACACCTGATGATGACCTTTGTAACACCCACTGATGACCATTGTAACACCTGATGATGACCATTGTAACAACTGCTGATGACCTTTGTAACACCTGCTGATGACCTTTGTAACACCTGCTGATGACCTTCATAATCGCAATGTAACACTGAAAAACAACATACAACACAACACATCAATCCTAACCAAACCTAAACCAATCCTAACCAAACCTAAACCAATCCTAAACCAATCCTAACCAAACCTAAACCAATCCTAACCAAACCTAATCACACCTCAGGGCAGCGTTAGAGGGTGTTATTCTTCAGGTGATCCCAAAACTAATTTACACGAGACACATACCTGGCTGACCCGGCCCTCGACAGGTAAGTCACAGCACATGGCGCGGGGGGGGGGGGGGACCCTCTCTTGTCAACACGAATTTTGACACACACACACGAGAGAGAAAGAACCATCAAGGGTAAACAAAGGAAGAAAAACCCCGGTACACATAAATTTCCCCTAATTAAACAAGCCGGTAACGTACATATGTGTGTGTGTGTGTGGGCCAGGGGGGGGGGGGGGGACAGCGGTCGAGGTAATACTTCGCATCACCCTCGAGGTTTAAGTCACCCTCTGGCCCTCCAACTAGGGTGAGGTTGATGCTGCCCTCCAAGTGTCAAGGGAAGGGTGACCTCTGTCAAGTGTGAGCCCCCCCCCCCTCCTCCCCGAAGTGTCAGGCTTAGGTTGAGACTTAGGGTGAAGTTAAGGGCTAGAGTGAAGGTGAGGGCTAGAGTGAAGGTGAGGGCTAGGGTGAGGGCCAGGGTGAAGGGGGACGTACCTGCACAGTTGGAGCAGTGGGTAGGTTGGGGAGGCGGTAGTTGGGGAGGTGAGTCCGGGGCGTCGAGCATAGTGCAGCAGACCGGCATCCTGGCCCCTCACCACTACACACCTCATGTCATCACCACCACCAGCACCACCACCACGGCTCACCACCCGCTCTCCTCTCCGCCAGCCAGCCCTCGTTGCTACTGCTGCTGCCCCTCGCTCAGGCTCAGTCCAGCAAGCAAGACCCGGGGCTGGACTCATGAGGTACAGGAGGAAGGCCCCACCACCGCCGTTTCTACTACAAACACCTATCGGGGTGGTCCTGCCGCCCCGGCGTTCATCACCATCATTATCACAACACACGCATCCGTCACCTGGGTCACACTGGCTTCTTCACCTTGCGTCACACTGGCCTCACCTTGCGTCACACTGGCCTCACCTTGCGTCACACTGAACCACACTACTCGCCACACTCAACAGCTACCACTACACACTGAGGGGCACTTCACCAGCCCACGAGAGTCAGCCCACACTGGCAGAAGTGGCACTCACACGCCGACCTACAGTACACTACACGTGGTGGCGGAGGGCCGCGGGGGGCTGAGTGGCTGGCAGGTCGCGGCCGATCGGCAGGTCACCACATGCCTCTTTGGTCCCTTGTGCAGGCCAGCGGGGGACAAGCCTCGTCCCACAACGTGCCAGGGCCAAGCCGGAACTGTGCCTACAATCGTGGGGGCCGCCAGACCCCCTCTCGTCCCCGGGCACCTGGCCAACACCAGACCCCCTTCCTGCCCCCCTGCCCCTCACACACACTCACTCTTGCTGGGTATTTTGGTGGGAGCGCTCCGCTACCCGCCACCACCATCACCGCTACCCAACACACTCAAAACTATTACTATATCACCACTCAACACCACCACCACCACGCGCGGTCACCAGTACACTCCCTGACCAACACATGTCCTCACTCAGCAGGCCGGAGAGAATAAAGGCAACAGACTAACTAATAGGCGGCGATGGACATGTTGACGAAACAACAAGTCCGAGAGATGTGACCCCCCCCCCCCCCTTCTCTCTCTAATGACAAAAAAATCTATTGGCAATTAAGAATCTGAAAAGTGTATCACTCAAGATTAAACCCCCCACCCCAGACTAAGGTAGACGACACACACACCTCTTCTGCCTCCCTCACCTCAGAAGACGATGACTTATTAACAAACACCTGGCCGACGGTTCTCAAAGATCCCCGCTAGTCAATCAATCTCACCTTTCCGCCCTCACCCCACCCCTCCATTCCTGACTCCTACCCCTCCCTCAGCCCCGTCCCTTCCCTCCACCATCCCTTCCCTCCACCACTCCTCCCTCACCCAGCCCCCGGAGACGAAGCATGGCATGACGTGTGTGGTTACCTGTCAACTCTTCTTTAAAAGGACGATACCTATAAATTGATGTCCGCTTTTGAAGATAAACCGTGATTTTTTTTCCCCCAGAACATGTAAATAAAATTAAAAATGAAAGGTTTAATTTGTCTAAAGCTACATGGGTCGGGTCGGGTCATTGTTGATAAAATGTTAGATAATACTGAAGTCAATGTTAAAAAAGATACGGCCACGTTTACACAGGGAGGTGGAGGTGTACACACTCCCCGAGTACAAGTGTCATCTGACATTTACCTGGTGATAGGGTCATGGGGTTCCTCCTCCTCCTCCTCCCCGGGAAACTGGTGTACGTCAGACACAGACGATTCCTCGGCAAGACCACTGTTATTAACACACAAGCTGAAATAAGTCAGTCTCTCTCTCTCACTATTTCCCCTCCCACTCGCTCTATCCCCCCCCTCTCTCTCCCTATATTCCTCATCCATCTCTCTCTCACTATTTCCCCTCCCACTCGCTCTATCCCCCCCCTCTCTTTCCCTATATTCCTCATCCATCTCTCTCTCACTATTTCCCCTCCCACTCGCTCTATCCCCCCCCCTCTCTCTCCCTATATTCCTCATCCATCTCTCTCTCACTATTTCCCCTCCCACTCGCTCTATCCCCCCCCCTCTCTCTCCCTATATTCCTCATCCATCTCTCTCTCACTATTTCCCCTCCCACTCGCTCTATCCCCCCCCTCTCTCTCCCTATATTCCTCATCCATCTCTCTCTCTCATAAAAACAACCACTTAACTGGTGCGGACACCCCACGTAGCTATTGTCATTCATTTAATTGCGACAATAAACTTACAAAAGCTACTAAAGGTTAAAAAAACCTCCCCTTGGCATCTTGGTGAAGGCTTGAGGGTCAAAATAAGCTAGGGCGTCTAATCTTCAGGTCCTCCCCCACAAGCATTCAGTACTTCTTAGTGATTTAGTTTTTACATGGAGTCGGTAAGTATTGTTACAATCACCAGACGCAAACACCAGTCACAGTTACAATACAGCAACAAAAACATCATCAACCAACGCCCCCCCCCCCCCCCCAAAAAAAAAACCAATCTAATATATAAAAAAATTTTTTGACCAAAACCAAGGTTGACCCAGCCAGATAATGAATCCCAGAGAGATGTGAGGGAAGATAAACAACTATTAGGGGAACTTTCGGTATTGAGAGGTGGAGTGAGGAGAGGTGGGGGTGAGGTGGGGTGGGGTGGGGTGGGGTGGGGTGGGGTGGGGTGGAGTGAGGTGAGGTGGGGTGGGGTTGAGGTGAAGGGACTGTATGATAGCTGACGGTAAATAGCGAAGAGTTCCTCACTAGTGGTGTTTACAGACATCCAAAAGTATATTTAATATATTAAAAGTATAAAATGGGCCTTAAAAAGTATAAACAAAAATATTAGAAAGCATAGAAAATGTTCAAAACCATAAAAAAGGCAGAGAAAAGTAGTAAAAAGTAGGTCCAAAAAAGACAGGTCCTCAGAGGCGAGTACAACAAAATTAGGTCCTCATGGGTGGCGAAACGGGCCAAGAATACCGACTCAAGTGTGTGGCCAGGTAATGTTGTGGCCCCCTCACCTGACAAGTGTGTGGCCAGGTAATGTTGTGGCCCCCTCACCTGACGATAGGTTGACCCACACACACAGACAAGCTGTGGATTCATGGGGATGAGACATTATATTTAACCCGAGAAAAGAAAGAGATTTGAAGCCGTCAAGCAGAACACGTTAATGATGCATGACTCACGATACCTGGGGGTAATTAAAGGAGAGAGAGAGAGAGAGAGAGAGAGAGAGAGAGAGAGAGAGAGAGAGAGAGAGAGAGAGAGAGAGAGAGAGAGAGAGAGAGAGAGAGAGAGAGAGAGTTACGTTACATATGTGTAGTTGCGAGTGAGTTCGTTAGTTTTACTGTGTGTGTGTGTTGGCCCTCTCTTTGCATCGTCTTATCTTGAGTGTCGTAAACCTGTCACTTCACCGGTACAGCTGATCCCTGGCAATACGCTCCCTAGATAATGCTGTCACTTGCTTTGTAAAATGACCAAGTCGAGGAAAATTGCTGTCTGCTGGGTACGTCTTCTGATATCACACACACACACACACACACACAATGTTAGGTTAGGTTAGTT
The DNA here is from genome assembly GCA_958450375.1 of Homarus gammarus. Lineage (NCBI taxonomy): Eukaryota > Metazoa > Arthropoda > Malacostraca > Decapoda > Nephropidae > Homarus > Homarus gammarus. The sequence goes on from CAUDMG010000533.1 coordinate 2,051,387, forward strand.
CATGTTATTTAGGTTAAGTTAAATGATATTACATAAGGTTGGATTAGGGTAACGTTGGGGCAGTTAATCTTCCGGTGGGAGGGGGGGGTGGGGTTAGGTTAGGGTGGTTAATCTTCAGCTGAACTAAACCAGGGAGAGGGAAGGAGGGGAGATGGTACTAAAAACAGCCCTAATTGACCTTGACATTAAGACCAATTTTCCTCTCACAAATAGAGCAATATTCAGCTCGTCCTTGGCCTGGGATAAACACACACGTCAATGGTCATCCAGAAATCAGTGAAATCCGTTTTACACACACACACACACACACACACACACACTGGACGATACACAGCTCAAGCGATAACAGCCCCCACCTCCTCTCTCGCCCCCTCTCTCCTCCTCCCTCCCCCACCTCCTCTCTCGCCCCCACCTCCTCTCTCGCCCCCTCTCTCCTCCTCCCTCCCCCACCTCCTCTCTCGCCCCCACCTCCTCTCTCGCCCCCTCTCTCCTCCTCCCTCCCCCACCTCCTCTCTCGCCCCCACCTCCTCTCTCGCCCCCTCTCTCCTCCTCCCTCCCCCACCTCCCCACTCCTCTCTACTACACCCTCCTTCCTCCTCCCTTCACCCCTTTCCGTCTACTCACCCTCCCCCACCCACACCTCTCCCTCCCCCCCCCTCCCTCACCCCCTCTTCTGGCAAGGCTATTATAAAAAAGATATGTTTCAAGGTTACCCAAATAAATATAAGTTGACAGACCATGAAGGTGAGCAGTGGTGGAGGAACAATGGTGGAGTGGTGGAGGAACATTGGTGGAGGAGTGAAGGAACAATTATGGAGTAGTGTTGATGAAAAATCTCTCTCTCTCTCTCTCTCTCTCTCTCTCTCTCTCATAAAGGCTGGCGGCCACTACAAAGCATCTTATGAGCTCTGAAGGCAATCGAAACTAATTGGTGAAAATAAACAGCAAAAAAAAAGAACAAGAACAACAACAACAAGGTCACATTATAAACGAAAATACCATAGGAAGAAGTAATGACCCCCCCCCCCCCAACACACACACCTTACGATACTACACTAATTCACGGGGATTCAAATTTAGCAAGTGTGTGTGTGTGTGTGTGTGGCTAGAATTCAGCGTCTTACCAACTCTGACTGTCGTGTCTAATTTGAACCCCTGAATATCTACTCGTGCCAAATCTGAACCTTTGAACGTACCGCCATTTGACCCCCCCTGAACCTCAACTAGTGCCAAGTCTGAACCCCCACAAACCCCTTACCGAGCCTATATTTTGAACCAATGAAGTCCGTGTCGTTCCCACCTTGAACCCCTGCTGTGTTTAAATTGAACCCCCGCTCCCCTAACACTCATATGACCATTTAACGGGAGTGTGGATGCAGTGTGGCTAGCTAGTATGTGGATGCAGTGTGGCTAGCTAGTATGTGGATGCAGTGTGGCTAGCTAGTATGTGGATGCAGTGTGGCTAGCTAGTATGTGGATGCAGTGTGGCTAGCTAGTATGTGGATGCAGTGTGGCTAGCTAGTATGTGGATGCAGTGTGGCTAGCTAGTATGTGGATGCAGTGTGGCTAGCTAGTATGTGGATGCAGTGTGGCTAGCGTGTGAATGCAGTGCGACTAGCTAATATGTGGATGCAGTGGGGGTAGCGAGTGGATGTAGTGAGCCTAGCGTGTGGATGGAGTGTGGGTAGCGAGTGGATGCAGTGTGGGTAGCGTGTGGATGTAGTGAGCCCAGCGTGTGGATGCAGTGTGGGTAGCGTGTGGATGCAGTGTGGGTAGCTTGCGTGTGAGCGAGGGAGAGCCAAGCCAGGGAAATTTGGCAAAATGTGTTGTTTACATAGATGGGCTTAAGCTCCCTCACTCTCCCTCCCTCCCTCACTCTCTCTCCTTCCCTGCCTCGCCCTTACCCCCTCACTCTCTCTCCCTCACCCCCTCCCTCTCGCACACGACCAGCAGACGCCACCACTTTCTGCCTGCCTGCCACTGTACCCTCCCCTACACCACTGTACCCTCCCCTCCACCACTGTCCCCTCCCCTACACCACTGTACCCTCCCCTCCCCTTCACCACTGTACCCTCCCCTACACCACTTTCCCGTCCCCTTCACCACTGTACCCTCCCCTACACCACTGTTCCCTCCCCTTCACCACTGTCCCCTCCACCACTGTACCCTCCCCTACACCACTGTCCCCTCCCCTCCACCACTGTACCCTCCCCTACACCACTGTACCCTCCCCTTCACCACTGTACCCTCCCCTACACCACTGTCCCCTCCCCTTCACCACTGTCCCCTCCCCTCCACCACTGTACCCTCCCCTACACCACTGTACCCTCCCCTTCACCACTGTCCCCTCCCCTCCACCACTGTCCCCTCCCCTCCACCACTGTCCCCTCCCCTCCACCACTGTCCCCTCCCCTTCACCACTGTACCCTCCCCTACACCACTGTACCCTCCCCTTCACCACTGTACCCTCCCCTACACCACTGTTCCCTCCCCTCCACCACTGTACCAGCCCCTCCACCACTGTACCCTCCCCTCCACCGTTGTACCCTTCAATTAACGCGAAAAAACGAAACTTTTTCTGAGTTTTAATATAGACTATTGAACACTTTTATATGTAAATAAATATATAAACACATTTTATACTGTGTGTGTGTGTGTGTGTGTGTGTGTCCGTACCTGCAGCTGGGATGAGGAGCAGGTACCCCTCAGCTGGTTCAACTGCCTGATGCGCCATTTTTCACCTCTGTCTGTTTCTTTCCTTCGCCGCCTCCTTCAAGAGTCCCTTCTTCACTCCCTTCAGTCTTTCAAAAAACCCTCCTCCACCGCCTCTTAACCTCCAAGAGTTCTTCCTTCACCGCCTCCTTCAGCACATTAAACTCCTCCAGCAGCAGAGGGGCGTGTTCTTGAGAGGGGGGTGAGGCACCGCATAGGAGAGGACGTTTTGGTGGGTGTAATAGCCTCTAGGGCCCAACAAACTGAGGGCACCGCACACCTACACATACCTGCCGCAAGTGACCCCCCTCTCTCTCACACCCACACACCTGCTACAAGTGACTCACACACACACACACACATCTGCTTCAGCAAATTATTACCCAGGCAAAACACCTGATTTCTTTAATTATCCACAGGTGGATAAACCAGGTATAAGTCTCACTAATAATGCTTGAATTTGTTTACATCGAGTTTGTTTACTGTTTGTAGCTATAGAACGTGTTGTAGTCCATCACTACTACGACGACGACCAATAAATCATAAATACTACCACCACTACTACCATTACTGTCCCCATCATCCCCAACCAAATCTATATGGTACCATCCGAGTATTACTACAACAGCCACTATTCCACCAATATTACCACCACCACCACTACTATTACTACCACCACCACTACCACTACCACCACCACCACCACTACTATTACTACCACCACCACCACCACCACCACCACCACTATTACTACCACTACCACCACCACTACTATTACTACCACCACCACTACAACTATTATTACTACCCCCAAGGAACACACCCACAAAATAAAGTAATAAATCACATCACCCTCATAAATTGTTCACACTTTTCTCAGAAGGAAAACGAAAACAATTAATGATAATAATAAATTTGATAATTGTGATAACAGGTCTGTGTTATATTGAGACACTTGTTTGATACATAATAAACATATACGAACTATACAATATACATCATACATATTCTGCTCTGTGTGTGTGAGGGTCAGACGACAGGTGGAGGGGGGGGAACAAGGGGTGAGAATAGAGGGAAAGGAGATGGGGGGAAGAGGGGGCGGGCTGGGAGGCAAGTCAGTGTGTTTAAGGGGGGGAGAAGGAACACTGCCTCTGCCCGTGACGTCACCATACTACACCCCCCCCCCCTTCACCCTCCAGAAAATTAACAACCCAACTCTCAGTGTTATTAATATACCTACCGACTCACTCATACACGTCACTCTCTCAACTAACACAGCAATTACATTAGTTAATCTCTTAATTGAAGGTAGATTACAGTAATAACCTCTCTCTCTCTCTCTCTCTCTGTGTGTACTAATCGGCCTCAGTACATCGATGTCAGTTTACCAGGCGGCGAAAAGCTTTTTGTATATGAATGGGCGTGACCTGTTGTTGTGGCGCGTTCCCTGCTAGCTGGAGGAGGAGGAAGTGCGGGTATGGATATGTTGTGTGAGTGATGAAGGTGGAGGAAGAGAAGGTGCAGGAAGAGAAGGTGGAGGAAGAGGAGGTGGAGGAAGAGAAGGTGGAGGAAGAGGAGGTGCAGGAAGAGGAGGTGGAGGAAGAGGAGGTGGAGGAAGAGGAGATGGAGGAAGAGGAGGTGGAGGAAGAGAAGGTGGAGGAAGAGGAGGTGGAGGAAGAGGAGGTGGAGGAAGAGGAGGTGCAGGAAGAGAAGGTGGAGGAAGAGGAGGTGGAGGAAGAGGAGGTGGAGGAAGAAAACGAGAAGTAGGAAGAGGAGGTACCTTATTTTCAAGAAATCCATAATGGCTAAGTGACCCTCCCTTATCTCACCTATCTCTGACCCCCCCCCCCCCCAAGTACCTGAGATAATGACTCATCATCCCCTCCTTCTCCCCTCCCTCACCCCCACTTCTTCTTTAAACGACTTGAGTGCCACAATCAGCTAACTTCAAAGATAATCATGGCACTATGAGTTAGGTGCCACTGTAGGTCTGGCACTATAATGAGTTAGGTGCCACTGAGGGCCTATCTTTTTGACACTCTGGCCAATAGGGGGGGTATTACCTGGCCACGAGGGAGGGGGGTATTACCTGTCGACGTGTCACAGTACCAACGGCCCCTTATCTTTCCTCATAAAGAACCATTTGGCTGAGGCTCCCAACAGGTGACGTCATCCAGGTATGCTTTGAGTGTGAGTGACTGTGACTGGTGTAGTGAAGATCACCAAGCACCACCACACAGTCAACAACAAGGATAACCTAACCAAACCTAACTTAATACAACCACACTTTCCACTGACACCATCACCAACCACGCCACCATCACCACCACCGCCACATCCTGTTTGTCTACACATGACTCACTGCCGATGAACTAACAGTGTTTTTTTCCTTTCTTACTCTTAAAGATTACTGGTGCTACTGGAGCCGCCCACCCCACTACCTCCACCCGCCGCCCTTCTTGCCTGGGTACACAACAGCCAACACCCATCACAACCAATAAATGAGACAGGAAGGTGATGATAAATGGAAAAGAGAGGAAACAAATGTATAATAATAATAAACAAGGAAAAAGGAGGGTCCAGGCTGTGTGTGTGTCCATCAACAATAAGAGTACACCCGTCATCGTTATCAATATAGCTATATTATGTTATCAATCATTCTATCTTATCTCTCGCAAAAATCAAAGAGATTGTTCATATCATTTAACTAACTAACTAACTAACTGACTAACTAACTAACTGACTAACTAACTAATTAACTAACTAACTAACTAACTAACTGACTAACTAACTGACTAACTATCTATGTATCCATCCAACCAACCAACTAGAGCCATGACCACCACCACCACGTGTGAAGAGAACATTACCACAGACAAAATAATGTTGATGGGAGTCTTTCATCACGGTGCCCAGAACAAGACACTCACGTCACCCTCATGAGTCGACCTATTTCCTGACGTAGGAAGGGGAAAGGGGGTGAATGGGGGGAGGGAGGAGAGCCGAGAGAAAGGGAGGGGAGACATGGAAGGAAATGAGAGGGGACGAGGCAAGGGGACAAAGAGAGGGAAATGAGAGGAAAGGGAGACAGGGAAGGGAATAGAGGGGTGGAAGGAGAGGGCAACACACACACACAAGGGCTACAGTGCAGCCTCCGTGTACCTGCCGTAGGAGAGGAACAGCCCGCGATACAGGTGGGTTTAAGGAACTCCTGCCGGAAGATGTTGTTGATCCCGACGGCGTAGCAGCAGTAGCAGGTGTGCGTGTGAGGGATGGTGACAGTGGGAGGTGGCACTGAGGTGACGGGAGGTGCATTAGTTAGGGGTAGTGGGCACATGTGGTGACTACATGGGGGGCGTGGCAGAGGCAGGGGTTGTTGGTACTGGGAAAAGGGGAGGGAAGGGGGGAAGGGAATGGGGGGGATGGAAGGGGGAGAGAGGGCAGGAAAAGGAAGAGAATGGGAGGGGAGGACAGGGCAAGGGAGGGCAGAGGTGGTGTTGGCTGTATTCGTGGGGCGCTGACCGTGTGTGTGTGTGTGTGTGTGTCGGGGTCGTCTATGGCGGCCAAGGGACACAAGTTACTCAGTATGTATGTATGCTCGACTCCCCCCCCCCCCCCCCCCACACACACTGTAAACACAACACCAGGGTGAAGGACGTTTATCCATCAAGAAAACACTATACTGCCCAGCCTTATGAAAGAACCTAACCTAACTCACACCACACTCAGGACAAACCTCCAACACTTTAATGGCTTCAAGGTCAAACAACGGGCGTCATCAAGATCAGTAACACCCAAATTATTTTACCTGATGATTTAAACACCTTACAGCTTATTATGGTCACACACACACACACACACACACACACACACACACACACAACACTATACTATACTACACTGCCCTATAGTTGGAATCGGACCCAAGAGACACAAGTTCTATCCCGGGGTCTGGAGAGGTGGGTAAGGAGGCAACAGTCCGGCACTGTACTCGACCACCTTCACTTCCTCAATTGTAAAGTCAGGAACCCGTTTACAGCTGGGTGAACTGGGGGTGCCTTGGGATCAAACCAGCGACCCTTAGACCAGGAGGTGAGTGCTATATCCACTCGACCACTATTACACATACAGATCAACACAAAGGCAGAAGTGTTGTCTTAATCCAGATATAGGACGATCACTTTAAGATTACCCACACTAACCTCACCCACCCTCAACCTAACCTAATCCTCCTCACAAGTAGCAATCAGGTGTTTAATTATCAGGTGAAATAAGCTCAGGGGTGTGGGTGGAGGGGGGAGCTAATCATCAAGTGCCTCGAGATATAACCTAAGTAAATCATTCTTACCGGAGTGTGTCATGTAGTGTGTGTGGGCGGGGGGGGGGGGGGGAGATGGCGTACACACAGTGGGGGTGGGGGAGATCACGTACACACAGTGGGGGGGAAGATGGCGTACACACAGTGGGGGGGGGGGGAGCTGGCGTACACACAGTGGGGGGGGGAGCTGGCGTACACACAGTGGGGGGGAGATGGCATACACACAGTGGGGGGGAAGATGGCGTACACACAGTGGGGGGGGAGCTGGCGTACACACAGTGGGGGGGGAGCTGGCGTACACACAGTGGGGGGGGAGCTGGCGTACACACAGTGGGGGGGGGAGCTGGCGTACACACAGTGGGGGGGAGATGGCATACACACAGTGGGGGGGAAGATGGCGTACACACAGTGGGGGGGGAGCTGGCGTACACACAGTGGGGGGGGAGCTGGCGTACACACAGTGGGGGGGGGGAGCTGGCGTACACACAGTGGGGGGGGGGGAGATGGCATACACACAGGATGTACGAAGAGATAATGATGTCACTCCCCTGATAAATGCTATACGTACTCACATGACCACACAAACACCGATACAGTGCCGCACGTCACCATAAGTCCGTGTTAGGCTACAGTGCCGCACGTGACCATAAGTCCGTGTTAGGCTACAGGGCCGCACGTCACCATAAGTCCGTGTTAGGCTACAGTGCCGCACGTGACCATAAGTCCGTGTTAGACTACAGTGCCGCACCTCACCATAAGTCACTCCCAACCAACATGATTCATATATATATTCTAATAACGTAACGACCGCTGTAATTAATTAAAAAAAACTCGGGAACAAACACGCACACACACTGTAGGGAGGAGGGCGGGCACCCGAACAGTAACCTAACCTAAACCCAAGTAGCGTTAGGGTGTTTAATCATCAGGTGAAATATGCTGGGGGGGGAGGGGGGGCAAGCTTCAGGTGACCCTTTAAAATCTCCAGGTAAGGGAAGACACTAAGGTGAAGTCTTTAGAGAATGGTTACCTGTGGGGGGAGGGGAAGGGGGGAGGAGGGAGAGGGGGGGAGGAGGGGAAGAGGGAGGGGGGGGGGCATTAAGAGAGCAACGCGTAATCCCTTCAAACCATTTAATCTGAGTGGAGGGTTGTGAGGATATGGGTGGAGGGGTATGAGGGTGTGGGGTGGGTGGTGTTAGGGAGTAGGTGGAGGGGAAGTGAGAGGGTGAACTAGAGAGGTCTGTGGGTGGAGAGATGAGTGGGAGGGTCTGAGGAGGGGGAGGAGGGGGGAGGTTGAGTAGCAAGGGGGGGGGGGGTGAACCTATGCCATGACTGGACCATTACTGTAAAAATTGGCTCCTGTGTTGTGTCCTGTTCCCCCTTATCCTCCCTTCCTCTTCTTCCTTCTCCGCCTCCTCCCTTCCTCTGCCTCATGTCCCCCCTCCTCCTCTAATCTAACCCTCCCCCTATCACCCCCTTTAACCTGTCCTTCTCACCCTTCCTCCCACCTCCCTAAATTGGTCTTGCTTCCCTCCCCCCCTCTCCATACCTGGGCATGTACCTACCTACCTGTTTCTTCCCTTTAAATCTCTCTCTCTGGAGGTCACATCAACACCTGTATAAACCTTAAGGCACGAGGGCGGTGGAGGAGGGTGGGGAGGAAGAGGGTGGGGAGGAAGAAGGTGGGGAGGAAGAGGGTGGGGAGGAAGAGGGTGGGGAGGAAGAAGGTGAGGAGGAAGAGGGTGGGGAGGAAGAAGGTGGGGAGGAAGAGGGTGGGGAGGAAGAGGGTGGGGAGAAGAGGAGGTTGAGAAGGGTGGGGGAGGACAGACAAATCAGGCAGAGAAGATGGATAAAGACAGACAGACAGACAAACTGGCTGGCTAACTGACTGACCGGCTCGCCCACAAGCTTTAGAGAGCAAACGCACCTGCAAATCACCTGGGTACATTTCTTCCCCTCAACCCCCCTCCCCCTACCCGACACACCGCCCTACTCTGCTTGTCATCGTACTGAGTAGGTCTTTATTATGTCTCAAGACTCAAGGGTCATCGTACTGAGTAGGTCTTTATTATGTCTCAAGACTCAAGGGTCATCGTACTCAGTAGGTCTTTATTATGTCTCAAGACTCAAGGGTCATCGTACTCAGTAGGTCTTTATTATGTCTCAAGACTCAAGGGTCATCGTACTCAGTAGGTCTTTATTATGTCTCAAGACTCAAGGGTCATCGTACTCAGTAGGTCTTATTATGTCTCAAGACTCAAGGGTCATCGTACTCAGTAGGTCTTATTATGTCTCAAGACTCAAGGGTCATCGTACTCAGTAGGTCTTATTATGTCTCAAGACTCAAGGGTCATCGTACTCAGTAGGTCTTATTATGTCTCAAGACTCAAGGGTCATCGTACTCAGTAGGTCTTATTATGTCTCAAGACTCAAGGGTCATCGTACTCAGTAGGTCTTATTATGTCTCAAGACTCAAGGGGGGGAAGGAAGGGGAGTCTCTCAGAACCTAGACAGGTGAAAGGTAGACGGTGAGGTAATGATCTTCATCAACCTCAGGTGTAAATAGGTGACACGCTCTCAATAACTTACCTGTTGACACGAGAGAAACACACTCCCTGATGGGGAGAGAGAGAGAGACTACATGTATTAAACAGCATCAAAACACTCACCTCATACAAAGATGACCTCGCCTCGCTCCACCACCTGTAACAGCAACAACCACAATTATTACCTAACAATATATGGAACAATAAACAACATTCAATATAAAACAACCACAATTACTCTACACTATATGGCACACAAAACAACAATTAATAAATGAAACAATAACAACAATCACTACAACCAGATAAAACACACACACACACACACACACACACACACACTCTCACACACACACACACACACACACACACTCTCACACACACACACACACACACACACACACACACACACACACGTAATTACCCTCATCAACAGATCAGTTTCAATTGATGCGCCTTAAAATAGATATTGTCTCAGCTGCACCTGTGTGGGGGGGAGGGGGGAGAGATGGGGAGAAAGGAGGAGATGAGGAAGAGGATCAGTAGAGAAGGATAGGAGAGAGGAGGAGGAAGGAAGGGGGTGGGTGATTATCAGCTGATGTTGGTCAAGACACCCCAACCTCCCACCCCCGCCCGTCTGGCCTCTACACGATTCCACTCTCTCACAGGTGCACGCCCACGCCCACACGCCCAGCCACCACCACCAGCTGATGACCTCTACACGCCTCACTGGTCTGTGACAGAGAGAGAGAGAGAGAGAGAGAGAGAGAGAGAGAGAGAGAGAGAGAGAGAGAGAGAGAGAGAGAGAGAGAGAGAGAGAGACGTACGTACCCAAGTGGTGAAGTTATATATAAAGTGTTACAACGCTAAAGGATAATTCTCGCACACACACACGCACACACACACACACACACTATTTAAAAATTTGTCTGAAGTAAAAAAAAAAAAAAAATACTTATCTGCACCAAAATAAACAAGCAACACGGCACACGGTCTTCCTTAAACAACATCTCAGCTTGTTTATGCAAATGAGCCCAACCAATACAAAATCCTCTCTGGGTGTGACTCCAGATTATTTCAATATGACGTAAGCTTTTATTCTCTTATATTGTCTCCCAGTGTTGTGAGGTTACCACACAACACTGTCTACCACCTTCAGTAACTCTCTCCCAGTGTTGTGAGGTTACCACACAACACTGTCTACCACCTTCAGTAACTCTCTCCCAGTGTTGTGAGGTTACCACACAACACTGTCTACCACCTTCAGTAACTCTCTCCCAGTGTTGTGAGGTTACCACACAACACTGTCTACCACCTTCAGTAACTCTCTCCCAGTGTTGTGAGGTTACCACACAACACTGTCTACCACCTTCAATAACTCTCTCCCAGTGTTGTGAGGTTACCACACAACACTGTCTACCACCTTCAGTAACTCTCTCCCAGTGTTGTGAGGTTACCACACAACACTGTCTACCACCTTCAGTAACTCTCTCCCAGTGTTGTGAGGTTACCACACAACACTGTCTACCACCTTCAGTAACTCTCTCCCAGTGTTGTGAGGTTACCACACAACACTGTCTACCACCTTCAGTAACTCTCTCCCAGTGTTGTGAGGTTACCACACAACACTGTCTACCACCTTCAATAACTCTCTCCCAGTGTTGTGAGGTTACCACACAACACTGTCTACCACCTTCAATAACTCTCTCCCAGTGTTGTGAGGTTACCACACAACACTGTCTACCACCTTCAATAACTCTCTCCCAGTGTTGTGAGGTTACCACACAACACTGTCTACCACCTTCAGTAACTCTCTCCCAGTGTTGTGAGGTTACCACACAACACTGTCTACCACCTTCAGTAACTCTCTCCCAGTGTTGTGAGGTTACCACACAACACTGTCTACCACCTTCAGTAACTCTCTCCCAGTGTTGTGAGGTTACCACACAACATGCCAACCTAACTCAACCTAACCCAAACTTTTATACCTAGCCTAGCCTAGCCTAACCTAACCTCCCCCCCCCCCCCCCCCCACACACACACAAAGCAATACAGAAAAAAGATACACACCCTCATAAACGCACATAGCAATAGAGAAAGAACAGACACAGTCCCCCCTTCTCTCTCTCACCCTCATGTACGGACAAGTGAACAAGATATCAATTAGTGTCTTGAAGCTGTACAATAAAACATTAGTTCTTATATATTTGTTTTTTCCTTTTAATTTACGAGTAGTTTCAATTACACTTTTCTAAATCACTTCCCCGCCGTGTGTCGAGGAAAACAACACACACGCAACATATAACTCGTCTGATCTGATAAGCTTCTCATCTTCGTTTACTGGAGACTTGATAAGTGACTAGTGAGTGTGTGTGTGTGTGTGTGTGTGTGGACAATTTACCTACACATGGACGATTGATTCTTACTAGTAATCCCACTGAAGTAAAACGCCACTACAGTTTAGATCACAATCACTGCACTACACAATACCCTCCACCAGACCACCACTACAGCCACATAGTGCCCGAAACCACCACTACAGCCACATAGTGCCCGTAACCACCACTACAGCCACATAGTGCCCGTAATCACCACTACAGCCACATAGTGCCCGTAACCACCACTACAGCCACATAGTGCCCGTAACCACCACTACAGCCACATAGTGCCCGTAACCACCACTACAGCCACATAGTGCCCGTAACCACCACTACAGCCACATAGTGCCCGTAACCACCACTACAGCCACATAGTGCCCGTAACCACCACTACAGCCACATAGTGCCCGTAATCACCACTACAGCCACATAGTGCCCGTAACCACCACTACAGCCACATAGTGCCCGTAATCACCACTACAGCCACATAGTGCCCGTAATCACCACTACAGCCACATAGTGCCCGTAACCACCACTACAGCCACATAGTGCCCGTAATCACCACTACAGCCACATAGTGCCCGTAATCACCACTACAGCCACATAGTGCCCGTAACCACCACTACAGCCACATAGTGCCCGTAATCACCACTACAGCCACATAGTGCCCGTAATCACCACTACAGCCACATAGTGCCCGTAACCACCACTACAGCCACATAGTGCCCGTAATCACCACTACAGCCACATAGTGCCCGTAATCACCACTACAGCCACATAGTGCCCGTAACCACCACTACAGCCACATAGTACCCGTAATCACCACTACAGCCACATAGTGCCCGTAATCACCACTACAGCCACATAGTGCCCGTAATCACCACTACAGCCACATAGTGCCCGTAACCACCACTACAGCCACATAGTGCCCGTAATCACCACTACAGATCAGCACCACACTTCACTCACAGCTGAAACTACAGAAGATCATCACCAAACACACACACACACTTTATACCCATGATTCAAGTGTACCCAAACGTCTAAAGGACACACACACACACACACAAGAAACCAGGAAAAGGAATGTGTGTGTCTCTCAGTTAATGTACGAGATGCTCTCTCTCTCTCTCTCTCTCTCTCTCTCTCTCTCTCTCTCTCTCTCTCTCTCTCTCATGAAAATAACACACGCACTTGAGGGACGCTGCGGGTCAACAGAGGACACACTTCAAGTTAATTTGAAGCACAGGTGTACAACAACCACCCCCACCACCACTACCACCCTCACCACCACTACCACCCCCACCACTACCACCCCCACCACCACTACCACCCCCACCACCACCAATACCACCCCCACCACCACTACCACCCCCACCACCACCCCTACCACCCCCACCACCACCACTACCACCCCCACCACCACAACCAACCCACCAAAATGAGGGAGACACACATGCACACTGCACCAACCTCAATGTGTGTGTGTGTGTGCGTGTGTGTGTCGGAAAGATCGATGGTGCTCGTCCAGGAGATTGATGACGTCTGCCCAGGAAGTCGCCTAGGTGTAGTCACGTTTGACCGTCCACCCACCCACAGAGAACGAACACACACACACACACACACACACACGACCTATAGTGTGGAGTGATGAATCGTCGACACACTCAACCAACTCCCTCACACTCAACAATAAACTAACCAAACCTCGACAGCCTCCCTACCTCCTCCTCGACACCCTCCCTACCTCCTCCTCGACACCCAGACGCCTCGAGTGTTAAGTTCTTCAAGTCTCTCAGCATTACGCTCGCCTGAGTGAGACAAGTCAACTCGTTTACAAGCTAATGGACTACTGTAACCTTTATTTAACGGACTACATAGAGGAAAGACCGTTACGTTCACCCCCCGTTTAACGGATTCTATGGAGAGAGAAGTCCGTTATAGGGAGGTTTAACTGTACTGGAGCAAGTGTAGTTTAAACTCGGGAAGTAACTCAGCTCGAAGCCAAACATTAACTCAATTAAATATGATCGCGGCCAAGCAAGCAAGCAGGTTGACCACTAATGTACTATATAGCCACCGTCACGATAAACACAAGCAGTGGACACCTCAAGCATTAAGCCATGTGAACAGATGGCGGGTCACATGTGTACTGTGTCGCACCGGCTACTACCACACACACCATAAAGACAAGAATAATAATAATACTTCAACGCCACAAGACTCACACACCAAACAACAGGTGCACCTCATAAAATAAAAATAAAAACAGATGATGGCACGATATATACTGTTTGGTGTGTGTGTGTGTGTGCGTCCGTGTGTGTAGTGTAATAAATGCGCGAGTGATTAAAAACAAAGAAACGACAAAAAATACACAAACCAAACACACAAACACAACAAAAACACCAATAAACAAACAACGAAAGACAACACACACAGCAAAAGGGGAGAGAAAGACGTAACCCAAAGGAACACAAATACACAGTGAAAAGTATTAGGGAGGGAAAGATGGGAGCATTGGGTATGACGGATGAGGTGGGGGGTGTGGATGAGGTGGGGGTGTGGATGAGGTGGGGGGTGTGGATGAGGTGGGGGTGTGGATGAGGTGGGGGTGTGGATGAGGTGGGGGGTGGGGGATGTGGATGAGGTGGGGGATGTGGATGAGGTGGGGGATGTGGATGAGGTAGGGGATGTGGATGAGGTAGGGGGTGTGGATGAGGTAGGGGGTGTGGATGAGGTAGGGGTGTGAATGAGTTAGAGGAGCGTGATTGAGGAGGAGGGTGGATGAGATGAGTTGGAGGGGTAGGAGGGGGAAGGGGGGGTCAAATGAGGTGTAAGGGTAATTAAAAATAAGTAAATACCCTAATACATGAAGATGATATATGAGGATATTATATATTGACAAACACTGCAATACATCACCGTTATGAACAATATATATATGTGTGGTATGTGATGTGTACAGTATATATGACAATGGTTATGTACAACAGGTGGCCCACGATAGTGATTTATATTATGGCAGGTGTGTGATAATGATTGATATATGACAGGCGTATGATAATGACAGCTATGAGACAACTATGGTAATAATTTATATGACAGGTGTATAAATTATGACAGGTGTTTGGTAACTTAAGACAGGTGCCAAAAACGTCCTTGGAAATTTGTCCGCAACTGTACAGGCACAACACCGAGGCCTATGACACAACAGCCACCGATGACAGGACTGATCACAAGCTGGACGTCTGCCCATAACGGTGAGGCATTATGACATAACCTGGCAGCATAAATCACACCGAGTAAAGACGTGAAAATTATAGCGGATAAACTATCTTTTGACGCGGCTGATGGGTGGGGGGAGGGTGGTAGAGGCAGCAGCCAGGTCTGGGAGGGCGGTAGAGGCAGCAGCCAGGCCTGGGAGGGCGGTAGAGGCAGCAACCAGGCCTGGGAGGGCAGTAGAGGCAGCAGCCAGGTCTGGGAGGGCGGTAGAGGCAGCAGCCAGGTCTGGGAGGGCAGTAAAGGCAGCAACCAAGCCTGGGAGGGCGGTAGAGGCAGCAGCCAGGTCTGGGAGGGCGGTAGAGGCAGCAGCCAGGTCTGGGAGGGCGGTAGAGGCAGCAGTCAGGTCTGGGAGGGCGGTAGAGGCAGCAGCCAGGTCTGGGAGGGCGGTAGAGGCAGCAGCCAGGTCTGGGAGGGCAGTAGAGGCAGCAGCCAGGTCTGGGAGGGCGGTAGAGGCAGCAGCCAGGTCTGGGAGGGCAGTAGAGGCAGCAGCCAGGTCTGGGAGCGCAGTAGAGGCAGCAGCCAGGTCTGGGAGGGCAGTAGAGGCAGCAGCCAGGCCTGGGAGGGCAGTAGAGGCAGCAGCCAGGTCTGGGAGGGCGGTAGAGGCAGCAGCCAGGTCTGGGAGGGCGGTAGAGGCAGCAGCCAGGTCTGGGAGGGCAGTAAAGGCAGCAGCCAGGCCTGGGAGGGCAGTAGAGGCAGCAGCCAGGCCTGGGAGGGCAGTAGAGGCAGCAGCCAGGCCTGGGAGGGCAGTAGACGCAGCAGCCAGGTCTGGGAGGGCAGTAGAGGCAGCAGCCAGGTCTGGGAGGGCAGTAGAGGCAGCAGCCAGGTCTGGGAGGGCAGTAGAGGCAGCAGCCAGGTCTGGGAGGGCAGTAGAGGCAGCAGCCAGGTTTGGGAGGGCAGTAGAGGCAGCAGCCAGGCCTGGGAGGGCAGTAGAGGCAGCAGCCAGGCCTGGGAGGGCGGGTATGCGGGGGAGCAGAAGTAAGTTGGCCCGCGGTGCGTGAGAGGCATGCTGGCACGGCCCTGGGGGCGTCTTGTTTGTGGCCAGCTATTTATTGTCATTTGCCCCGTCCCCTGGCCACCCTCCAACACCTGGCCGGCCTCCTCCAGCGCCCACACCTTCACAACAACTCCGCCTAACTACCCTTACTGACACCACACCACTGCCATGCCACACCACCGCCGCACCACACCACCGCCACGCCACACCACCGCCACGCCACCAGCAGTTATCAACCAGCGCTATTAGTCCCCTCTCTTATTCAACCATCACTCCACTACCAACAAGGGAGAGTATTCATCAACACAAGCACCCCCCCCCCCCCCAGTACAACAGATGGCTGGCCAACATGACGTGACACAGCCTTGATAAAATGTTTGGGTGTTCAAGATTAAAACCAAACCTAACCTGACCTAATCTAACATGACCCGACCTAACCTAACATGACCGAACCGAACCTAACCCGACCTGACCTTGCCTGACCTAACCTGACCTGACCTTACCTGAGTGGCAAATACTTCACCAGGAGTCATACAAAATATAGGTGATCCTCTGAGTGTGACAGGCTCGAGACTTACCTTGGAACTTACCTGACGAAGCGGAATTAATTAATAAGGAGCTTACCTGACGAAGCAGGATTAATTAATACAGAACTTACCTGACGAAGCGGGATTAATTAATACGGAACTTACCTGACGAAGCGGGATTAATTAATACGGAACTTACCTGACGAAGCGGGATTAATTAATACGGAACTTACCTGACGAAGCAGGATTAATTAATACGGAACTTACCTGACGAAGCAGGATTAATTAATACGGAACTTACCTGACGAAGCGGGATTAATTAATAAGCCATCCTATCGCATCCTGTTTACTCACCTGAAAGGGAGAGAACAAAAAGAATTAATTATATATATACTTAATGTTAGGAGTCAGAGAGAGAGAGAGATATATTAAAATTGCAGCAGGCGGACAGACGGACTGACCAGACCACCACCACATCAAGGTCCTGCTCCACAAAGGTTCGCTCGATGAATAAAGCCAAACAAGTGAAGAATGAAGGAGGCCTGTAGGCTACCTGGCTGACGTCCACTAAAGAAAAAAATACGTACGAAAAAAGAAAGAGAAATCCTATCTACTCTATCTATCAACAATCAGTCAGTCAGTCTAATTATCTCTCTCTCTCTCTACTTGTCTCTCAATCAATAAGTCCATGTCTCTCTCTTTAACAGCAGTACAGGGCATGACCTTCACTATACCCGGATATCGTCAACGCAAGAATCCGTCCGCTTTAAAACAAGGACTGTCAGATGTGTGTGTGTGTTCCATGTTTACGAGGCCCTACAATATTGTAAGGGGGCTTGTTGTGTGAGGCTCAATAAGTGTACCTGTTGAGTTATTTTAATTGGGTTTCCATTACCAGATTATTGCAACCATTAAATAGATGAGGTGCATTAGGGGAGGTTAGGTTAAGTTAGGACAGATTACTGAGGTTAGGTTAGGTGAAATTAATGTTAGCATTAGGTTATTGGTAAGGTGGTCAATCTTTAGATGAAAACAATCCAGTACTGTGTGTGTAGCACTCTGGTTATGAACAAAGGGGGGGGGGGGGCAGTAGACTATATTGCAAGGCTGACACATATTGTTGTTTCATTAGGTTTAATCTTGGAGAGAGAAGGGAGGTCGTTTACGATAATTCAAGACTATTAGCGGTAACGACCTGTGATGCTAGTTCACACACACACACAGATGAGAGAGAAAAAAGAAGGGGAAAAGAGAGAGGCACACGGTCTTGTCAAGAGTGCACACGTGTTGCTAAGCCTGTAGGGGGAGGGAGGAGGAGTGATGCAGGGGGAGGGGAGAGATGTTCATGACTCACCATGAACTTGGGAAGGGGGGGGGGAGGGAGAAGACCAAGGAGAAAGGGAATATCTAGAGGGTTTAAACAGAGAGAAGGGGAAAGCAATGGTAAAGAGAACGTGGGTAATGAGAGAGAGAGAGAGAGAGAGAGAGAGAGAGAGAGAGAGAGAGAGAGAGAGAGAGAGAGAGAGAGAGAGAGAGAGAGAGAGAGAGAGAGAGAGAGAGAGAGAGAGAGCCGGTTCGAACTCGCCAACCAAACCCAAATTTACGGGCACACCAAAACACACAATAAACATAACGGTGCCAATCTCTCTCTCTCTCTCTCTCCCTCTCACGTACTTCGCTAACATCTGAAAACATACATATATACCCTTTCACTTTTTCTCACAAATTAAAGCCAGGGGGAGAGAGAAGAGGGGGTGAGGTGGTAGGAGAAGGCAAGCTCAAGGACAGCCAATGTAGAGAGGGAAAAGCTGCAGTTTTGTATTAGGGTAAGCCGGCTGGTCCCCCCCCTCCTTCCCTGCCACCACGAATACCTCATCCTTGTACCTCTTCACTCCCTCCCTCCTTTCCACCTTCTTACTCTTCCTCATCTTCTTACACCTCCTACTCACTCCTGTACCTCTTCTACTTCCTCACCCTTGTACATCCTCGTCCTTCTCACCCCTGTTCCTCTCTTCAACCAATTCCCTCCCTCTGCAACCATCCCCTTTTCACCTTCAACCTTCCCTTCCACACATTCTTTCATCATTCTCTCCCTTCCTCCTTCCATCTTCTTCTATCTCTCCTTTCTTTTTCACCTCCTTCGTCCTCCACAAATCTTTCCCTTCCCTCTTCCGTTCCCACCCCAACAATGTCCTTCTCCCTCTCATCTACCCTTTCCCCTCTTCCCTCCTACACACAACACACACAAGCTGCCAAACATCGTCGCCAGTTTAACCTTGACTCGGGAACAACACCAGTTAAAAAGAGAAGGAAGGTAGACCTAATTTAAGATAACACTCAAAGTCGTGCCTCAGATTCATGTGTCTTGAGATACATATGTGTCCTTGGGCAAATACTGTCACGTGCCTGGTATACTGTACATGTGTCCTGAGAGACATGTGTCCCTACTGGTGTAAATATTATACATACGTGGTGGGATTTTGTCCACTAAAACTTCCTCCAATGGGATTTTGTCCGATAAATCTTCCTCTAATAGGATTTTGTCCGCTAAAACTTCCTCCCGTGGTATTTCTTTTTTGTAACTACAACTTGGCAGACACAGAGTACACCATTAATTATAGCAAGTCACCTACCACGTGTTCCAGGGATACACCTCTTTACTCTTACCGCAGACGACCTCAACATTAAAGGAACAAATAAAAATCTAAGATCTTAAAATGTGAAGAAAATCCCAGAATAAAATATAAAAATAAAATAATAAAATAAAATAAAATAACCTTCACAAAATTACGAAATACAAATAAAATAACAGAAAAAAAATATAAAATACCAAGACAAAAACTAAAACAAAATCCCTACACTCACAAATAAATAAATACAATTAATAAAACAATCATAAACCAACTAGAAATACAAATAAAACACCATTGAAAAACACGATATAAACAGCAAAAAAAAAGAGAATGCAAACCCCCCCCCCCCCCAAACAAAAACGGAATAAAAAAATATGAAAATATGAAATGTAAAAACAAAATAAATAAAAATAAATAATATCCAAAAACACGAAAACTAACAACAAATGAAAAACATACAACTTACTAAAGGAAAACAAATAAGCTTCACTGGATAAAAGAACGATTTTCCGCACGTCAACAAGAATCCGACTTGATAACACGAACAAAACACCACCACCGCTGCCACAACACCAATGAAATAATTACATCACAAGAGGCAATAAAATAAAGGAGGGGGAAGAGATAAGAGGTGATAATACCACAAAAAGCAGATAATAGCATATTATAAAACACGTCAATAATAGCCGATTGGAAAACATATAACAGAGATAACAATCAGTAATAATACAATCTAAAAAAGCAAAGGACACAAGAGACAATAAAAGGAGACGAGATAAACGACGATAAAAAGTATAAAAGTATAAACAGATGATAAAACAAAAAAAGTACAAAGCGTAAATAAAAACAGGTACAGAAAAGACACACTGTGGAGCCGAGGAGTAACAACTGAAGTATGTCAAACATTTATTTATAAAAAGACCAGCAATAACAGCGAGAGAGAGAGAGAGAGAACGGGAAAACACCAGCCAACATTGCTATTCCGTTTTCTGTCACAACTAAGTACCTAACTGGCGCAGTACACTATATATTATCATTAAACACAAAAGCTGTGAAGTTATTTAATTATCCATAATAATAACAATGAAAATCAAAACAATAATTACATTTATACCAACTATTACTAGACTAGATTCGAGCAAGAGAGCGACTCATAACTTCCAAACTTTACAAAGACAAGAGTGACCGCCCATCTATGTCACAAACACTGATACCTATAACATATACAGGAGTAAGCAGTATTTAATTAGTATTATAATAAACAACTTCAAGATAAATTTCAATAACAATAGCTTTTCAAGTGCCACTCAAGAACACTGTGCTCACAAGCGGCCTTCACTACTGGTGTAGTGCCTACCGGGCCTGCCCTGGTGTGTCCTGCTGCCCCCAAGCGAAGTCCTGCCCCATCTTCACGACGCTTGGTGCCTCAACCTGTCCTCCACCCACTGCAAGCCGCGCCCGCTCCTGTGTCTGAGCTGTCTCCACCAGGGCTACCTGGACCTGAGGACACCACCCCCGGCCACCTGTACCCCACCGACATGTCAACGCACACACCATCACAAATTGGAATGATTTGATCTGAGTGTGACCTTAGCAAAGATCAAGGTCACAGACTACCAATGAGATTCACGAGTGTGACACAACCCTACAGTACAAAGTTGTTAATTGGAGTAGATGCAAAGATTCACCGAGTAAGTTAAGTGTACTGTACAAGATAAAAATATAAACAAGTAGGCCTGTGTGTGTGGATATCTCAGCTTGTGTCAACCCTTTCCTGTCATTTTCCACACTCGTCACCTCCTCCCCTTCTTGTTCTCCCCTTCCTCCGTGTTCCTCTCCCCCCCCCCCATCTCCACAGGTTTCTTTACTTGATCCACCCCAAACAAAAGTGGAAGAGGAGTAAAGACAAGAGACAGATACAAACAAATACATCTTAAAAACATTGTCCTGATCATCCTAGTTGTGGACACCCAAGCAGACGTTCTGTTACTAAACAAAAGAAAATTGAGACAAACAAAGGGAAGAATCCCCCCCCCAACTTAAATAAGCCCTCTTAAGACTGCAGTGTTTATGTTCCCCAAGGCATCCAGGGAACGTCAGTAACTCCGCCGAGGGTAGGAGTCGACTGGCGGGGTTGTGACGCCCACACACCCCCTCCACCACCACATTATCACATACACACACATACCACAAGGTAGCAAACTACCCTCCAAAATAAACAAACAACAACAAACACAGACACAAAACAAGAAGAAGCTACAGTAAGTTGTATTCTAAGTTACTTTACAATACCAATATCATGTTTTTTTTCATTGTTTCCCTGAGAAGGCATTAGGATATGCTACCTTGTACTGTACATTTTAGTCTCACTCAGCATATATTATCAGCTTATCACAAACACCAACAAAATAAAAAATCTCCCCCCGCTTTTCACGAGTAACCAACATTACAATGTTCTCATCCGCGGTGCCAGAAACGAATGATTTCCCATGAGTCACTACTTCTACTTAAGCTGTTGTACGCAACATTTCATGTCAACATCCACACTGACCCATTATGTAAATATTATAGACGACCAGAGTATGGTGGTCTTGTGTGTAGCTTCCATCGAGGAGTACACCATCATGATATCACATCTATTTAATATCTTCTTCCTTTTTTCTCAATTACTTCCTCAACATAGGGTAATATCCATCTTCTCCGATGTTCCTCCTAAAATCCTTCAACATATTCCCGGGAAATAGTCAAACATATTTTATTATACACGAGCATACCAAGACGGGTGGAACACTAACGCAGCTGTGATATTATTCTTGGCTCCTGGGGTTTTTTCCAGCTTCCTCAGGCCTCGTGTGTTCCACCTGTCGTACCTGTAAACTTTGAGGTAAATTGTGTTTACAAGACAAAGAGACATTATGACTTTGTGGTTTTCAAACCATCGACCACTGGGTGTCATCAAGGCTTATTTTTAGCCAAAATAAAAAAAATGGAAAGATACAGTAAAGTACAACAGGAGGAATAATAATAATAATAATAATAATAATAATAATAATAATAATAATAATAATAATAATAATAATACAAAGGGTGTTATCCAGTGACCCTAAGGATCATCACAGGTTTCCTCTTGTACCAACACTGAACATATTAAAGTTCATAACAAAGTGGCTAATTAATAAAAAAAAAAAAAAAATGCCAACTTAAGACTCAAAGGTGTTGACAAATGTTGACCAATTAGCAGAGACAAAGAACACGAGGCAATAGTGCTATCCCTGTAATCTCGCCAGCAAACTGTGGCCCACAAAAGTCGAGCAACAACCATTTGCGAGATAAGAGGGAAGTCTCGCAATATTAACTAATTTCACAATCATGACTCACAAACTCCTCCCAATAGCCAAAACAAGTTCATGTACGGAACAAAGTGTGGTAACTGTCATACTTGAGTACTAGTGAGTGCAACTAAATGCTCGTCTGATGCTGCTCCCAAACAGGATAACTGCAAACACAGAGGAATGCTAGGTGTTGTTGAATGCTCATGCTGGCATTGGTTACCTGGCATGGGACTTAGGTGCTTGAAACATGCCTCAAAAGTTAAATTGCCCCACTATCCTTGCCATACTGAATATGCTCCCAGGAAGGCTGTGGTAAGTTTATTCTGTAATAATAACACTTCAAGCCTTCACATATTGTCAGGCTTTACAATATCACGTAAGTTTCACTGCAGTGGATACAGAGATATCATAAAGTACACATACACATATCTATTTATAATCGAATCTAATAAGCACAAAAGATTAATTAACAAATGAGGAAGTTGTGACACTGCTGGTGTGTGACGCGGCTACAACTCAGGAAGGTTGTGAGAGGAGCGGCTCACTTATATGGTGTAACGCAGCTCATGTCATGCGTCAAAACCTGCGACCCGCAACACGGATAAATATAACTTAGACAGTATAGTGGTGTCAAAAAATAATGGAGACAAAAAATGCATTGATAAACACCAAATAAATAAAAGAAACATATAGTGCTGTAATTGACAAAAATCATACACTGTAACTCCAAGAATCACAACACACCCCATCCAAAAATGTCCTTTAAGTGTCCAGTACAGTACCATACAAGGACACCCTTTAATGTGGGCTACATCCACCGCCATTAAAACTTTTATTAAAACAGTATTGGTAGAGAGATATTAAAATTATAATTCTCATTATCTTTATATATTTTTCTTGCTATTAATGAATACTACAGCTGGATAATGACCACAACCGGATGTCTCACACACACCCGGGACACCACCACACACTATACTGTACAATAATGATAAACCATAGATACTGTACTGTAATGATGAGGCCCATATAATAATGAATCTGTATAATAATGATGATTACACATAGCTAACAATGATGAGCTGCAAGTGATATCCAGGGTTGGTTAATAATATGAAACCCCCATAAAATTATATAGCTAATTCCCAGACAATTACTGTACTGTACGTATATAACTCCCCCAGGTGTAACATCTCTCTTCCAGTAACTTTCATAAAGCAAACAGAAACATTAACATTAAAACAATTAAAACCAAATGTAGGACAGTTTTTACACCCTGCAAAATGATTTACTTCATGAGTTTTTTTAAATCTTCTGAATATGGCACGCAAAGAGATTTCTAAATACGTACTGTACTGTAAGCTGAATTATGATGTTTACCAGAAACATATCTCACTTGTCCAGATACTTTACAAAAGAGAGTGTAACACTATCTGGGTTTAAATACACTTGCAGCCTAATAAGGGGTGGGGTTATATCACAGTGGGTTCAATAATAAACAAATAAATCTTGGGCGTGTCAGACCAACATTTTGTACAGACAAGGTCACGTACAGCACAAGATTAGGTGGCCACTAATGTGACTGATAAAAGAGAGCTTCAACATATTATATCTTTCCCTGTCAACATTAAGAATAAATGGATATAACAATCAACACTAAACATAGTACAGTATAGAACAGTATATTACATAGTATACAATATAGTATATTACACAGTACAGTATAGTGCACAGTACGGTATAGAACAGTATATTAGTATATTACACAGTACAGTACAATATAGAACAGTATATTACACAGTACAGTATAGTACCAGTGACAGTCATACAGATACAGCACTAAGTTAAACTACGGCATTTAATTCATATACAATAAATGAATTGAAAATAATGATTCCAAAATTATATCTTATATACAAGCCTGGGCTAGACAAATCCTTTATCACTTAGCCATTGGTCGCAAATTTACATTCCGACTAACTTGGTCATTGAAACAAACTGAAGAATATCACTATAGAAATAAAAAAAAATTGCAATCATAACTCTT
The DNA here is from genome assembly GCA_958450375.1 of Homarus gammarus. NCBI lineage: Eukaryota > Metazoa > Arthropoda > Malacostraca > Decapoda > Nephropidae > Homarus > Homarus gammarus. The sequence goes on from CAUDMG010000533.1 coordinate 2,076,159, forward strand.
ACAAAAATGTCTTAGAGGTGTCAGCTGTGAATTTAGGCTGAAGAAATGTGTCTTGTATTTACATAGTCATGCCACATTTGACCCTAAATTATCTTGGCTTCACAACATGTCAATGGATCTTCCTCATTTTCAACCCACCTTAGGCAACCCAGTGGGAGGAAAAAGGGTAACTGAAACCACTTGATTCAGACTCAATTAAACTCTATAAACATATCGCCTGTCTCAGTCCAATTCTGTATCCTGAAGCCAACATAAGTTCCAACTGCTAGTGCAACTATTCATCCCAACAGGAAGAAATTTTACGAAAACAATAGAGATAGGCTAGAAAATAACTCCTCCAGCACTATGCAGCCCTGAAGCAAGTCTTGATCACCTAAGAAGCAACTACTGTACTAAATTTTTAAGCCAAAGATTATGTAATATAAAAATTAATAAAGTACAGTAAGCTTTTAGCTACCGGTAAATACTACTGTGAACTACGTAGCCCAAGCCAAACACCTTTACATAATTAGAGGTAAAGACAACAGTGTGATACCATCTATTCAGTAAGAATGTACAGTATAGCCAAAACTGAAAGGGAACTGCAGCCTGGTAAACCAATATAGTCAACCAGAACTGACGGGTAAGTTGTGCACTAGCCAATGAACAGTAATGCCACGTCCTCAAGCAGCCTCCTGCCCTCTATTGTCTATAAAGAAAAGCTTTGCATTTATTCACCTTAAAGGCAACAGTTATAATGGGATGTGGTCTAATTGTTTAGATTAGCCCAGGGCGACTGGCCATAAGGCATCTTAAAACCACTGCATTAGGGACTACATTATGTTTGGCTAGTTTGTTTTCATTGTCACCATCAATAACAATGTTTTACTTCAGCCATATTCCATGCTTGCCAGTTTTAAAAGATTTTCAGGGATGAAATTTTTTTTATCTAACACTTCCACCATCAGCTCTATGAACATCCAATACCAGTATTCAAACAACCGCTCATACTTACTTTATACTTTATCACCATACTGCCACCGATCAACAAAACACAGGAATTAAGAGACTTGAATGTGAGAAAACACTACAGTAACCGCATCTTCTGCAAATTCCTCTCATCTCACCACTTTCAATATGTCAGTCATATTGAACTTAAGGTAATGTAATATATATATTTATTTTTTCTTTCTCAAGAATAAACGACTCAAGTCGAAGATACGTAACCAAATCAAACACAAAGCTCTGAGGCCTGAATTCAGAACGGTGGTTTGAGCCTGGGATTTGAGATCGGCTCAGGCGTGCGAATCGGGGTTCCTCTATTCGAGATTTCCTGCAGTGGATTACTCATGTTCAGAACATCGGTTTGAACCCTGGATCTGTTGCATTTTCTTTAATTCCGAGCAAGGATCCGAACACTGAAATTCCAGCCAATCAAGTTTCATTAACACCATTACGACAGCCAATCACCATCAAGAGTAATGTTTACAAGATTATGGCGGCAACTATGACTTGGCGAGTTTTCATGGAGGAGAAATCTCTTATTGTATACCATAAGTTACTTTTATAACTATAAAAAATGTAGATATAATCCGAGACAGGTGTCAATATTCATAACCAAAGCAAGATGAATCAATGCAGGGTGTAGTAACCCGGATAGGTTCAGTTAGGTAAGGTTTTTTTTATGCTCTTTTAACCCCACATTTCTCCTGATTAGTAATGTTGAGAAAAAACTTTCCTTTATTAATACATTAAAATGAAAATGCACTCAGCATTAATTCATTTATATTGAAAATACATCAAAATAATTTTCCTAAAGAAAAACACTCAAAATAAAGAAGCCTCATTTACCAGCTTGATCTTCATGGATCCCAAACACGAAGAACCTCAAAGCAATCATCAGCTGATGAGTGGGAGGGAGAGGTGAACCATAGCCAACAGGTCTGTCGAGTAGATGCTCCATATCACGGAAAATATCAAAGAACTCTCCCTTGCTGAACCTGTATCGTTGCCTGAATTGCGTGTCATCATAAAAATTTATAGGATTCTGCCTATCTACCATCAGTCTTCTCTCTACAAAATTTCCAATTTGACAATATGGCAAAAAAGCACGCACTCTGTCAGAATCCATGTTGACTTCCTATCTTGAATGACGGATCGACCACTAAACTTGCCTCCAGGCTGGATTAATGTGAGGATCGACAAATCCCACCTCAAACCCGGTTTGAATCTTTGTGCTGGCTCATGCCAGCATTCTGAATACCTGTACCAACAATCTTCAATCTTAGCTCGATCCTTGGTTTAAACCTTCATGAGGTCTCAATCCAATGTTCTGAATTCGGGCCTGAGTGTTCATTGACTGAATGTGGTTAAAATTCCATCATATGAAAACCATAACCAAACCTAATCTCTTATCCTAAATGTTTCCTAAATGTTCTGAGAACATAAATTTCATCTCTACAATCCCATCAAAACCAGCATAACTGAACTCTAAAAGTGAGCTGCAGTATTACTAGATAAGAGTTCTCAAGAAAATCATGCATATCGTCTTTTAAAATCTGCCAAATTGAAGAAAAATCTAATCCACTTATCTTAGAAAAAATTTACTTACCAGTCAGATAAAAGCAGGATAATTAAAATGAGTTTCCTGAGACTGTTTATAATAGTTTTGGTTAATTTGCACTTCCACCTCCCCATCTGTGTTTTTGTGTATTTTTTAATCGCTTAGCCATTAAATTTTTTTCTCGAAAAACGTCCCACCAATAAAAAATCGATAAAAAAATCGGTCAATTTCCGATGGAAATAAAGGTCATATTCGGTCAAAACACAAATACACTAGAAAAATATATTTTTGACTTTCTAACATGGGGAGGTGGAAGTGGAAATTCACCATAGTTTTGTTAAATATACCATAAATATGTCATTAACATTGCAGCAATATGAATAAAAAACATTTCCATGTTTCCAGTCAAGCAATGCCGTCCGGTCAGTGTAAAAACCCTGTTATAAATGATTACTTGTTTGATGGTAAAAATATAATTCAAACACTGTAGAAGGAATAAAAATCACAGTTAAATAAGACAGATAACCTAATGTTATAAGAGGTTGAGTTAAACTAAATTTCCCAACGTCAGCAACAGTCACTGGGAACTTAGGTGTGAATGACCGTGATTATTACCTCGCAAATTTTACTGTACTCTTTAAACCACTTACAAATTAATTTTAAAAAGATGTTTTCCACTTACTCAAACTCTGCCCAGAGCACGACCTTCGCCAGAGGCAGAGACCGAAAACTTCATATAGCGGAAAATATAATTAAATCGAGAAACAAATTTGAGACTTGGTGTTGTTGAGCAAATCTTCCGACACGGCTAACAAACTGTAAAGTGGATAATCCAGCTTTCTTGTGAAGATATCCAATGCTTAGATAACACAATATATCATCACAGATAACCAACTACACAAATTTCAACAGATTTGTCAAGTCTTCAATGTAAACACTCAGACAGAGGGCGGCCATTTTCGTCGGGATGTTCCCATTATTTTTTCTGAGAATTTAAGCCAATGGAAAAAATACTATCATTTCGAATTAAAAAGTATCAATAAAAAATTACAGGGCGTATTTATAAATTTAGAACATTTTTATTCTACTCTGAAAAGCATTGTAGTTAAACAAGCTAGTTTATAAGACCTAAATGCTCTTAGTAGAGAAAAAGAAATTTCCCATTTTCTATGAGACAGATGTAAACAAAAGCCTGGAGGAGGAGGGCGGTAGGCGTGGTTGGTGGCGGCGCCACTCACTTTCCTCGACTTAAATACATGAATAAATAACTATCTGTTGATTCTGTTCCGTAATATCGTCTTACAAGTCCACATTGTTCTAGTATATAGGTATACGGTACAGGTATATTTACTAGGTATTCAATATCCATAATGCAGTTATAGTGTACAAACTATACTGTACTGTAAATGAGAGTGCAGGAATACTATATACATGACAGCATTGGTATACATATAATGTACACAGTGCATAACAACTACTGTTAACTAAATTGTGTTCGCCATCTGGAACCACATATTTCCGAGGGTTCGGTTGTAGTAGACTGGTTCCATGTTGTTAATATTAGTGGACAACAGGTATATAGACGGACGGAACAAGGACAGGTATCGATGTTGCTTCCTTTTTTTTAATGGGATAGCTTAGCCCACCCGGGGTTAAAGCCCCAAAACTAAATATGCTACACTGACAACTGAGATTAAATAATAATGACCCTAATTGAAAGAATAATTACTTAGTTTTTTTTATTAGACAAAGGATTTACTGTAAATAAAAGAATCTAACAGGGTGACATTCACCTTAAAATTTACTATAAATCAGAAATGTCTAGAAAAGTATTAGAAAAACAAAGAGACTGAGAAGTGAAGCCAAAAATGGGACATTAATTAAAGCTAATGAACCGAAAATTTGTATAACCAATTTAATGTATATGAATGTAATATTCTAAGGCTAACGAGCCGATCATTTGGTGAAGAGGATAAAAGAAAAGGAAAAGTAATCAGAGACGTGACCGATCGCCCAAGCGGCAAACGAGCCGATAAGTGGTGAAGAGGATAAAACAAAGGCTCGGAAATAAAAATAAGGAAACGTATAAATAGGGCTAACGAAGGGGATTAACTATTAAAAAGACGACGTTTCGGAATGAGTTGTAAAAAATACACTTTTTTTAATCTACAAAAACTGAAAGCTTGCACCGTCAAATTAGAGGTATGGGTCCAGCTTTTGGTTGTAATAATTACATTTTCAAAAAGATTTACTAGGACTTAATATTACTGTTGCTGGTGGCAGAGTTTATGTGCGTGTGATTTTGTTTCACACATATGTGATTTAAGAAATATATACTGTATATAAACCATGTTATGAACTTAATATCATACCCAGGATATTAAAATATTTCCGATGTAATTGTTAATAACTTTTAGACGGTGTTAAAGTATTATTCAACGCATTAAATGAAGAGCACAGTAGAATATACCACACTTTCTACAGGTGTGAAAAATATTGTCGAATACCTGTAAATCAATGTTAATTTAACATACAGTACAACAGGTGTGTATTTCAATAAGCTGTCGATTAAACAAACGGATGAGGGGACATAAAACAAAGAGTAGAAACTTGTTTTTGTATGTACAGCATAGCAACAGTGTGTGACTGTGCCGTCAATAGAAGCGAGCTAGCCTAGTGTGTGTTCGTGTTGCTCCTTAACCCAACACAGGTTCACAAAGACAGAAGTGTCATTCCGGCACGTGACATACTGTGTATAGGCTTCTAATTCTCTTATTGCGAGCCAAATTCTTTGATGTAATCAGAGAAGGATGTGGTGATTTGATCAACAGATCTCTTAATATTTTGACCTTTTTGTAATGTTTTGTATACTGTCATGTTTAAACATTTGCACATTAATCCCTAGTCGTAATCAAAACGTTACATAACATAAAGCTATTATGATTTCGCAGTATTGCGTTATTAGGTGACAAAGTAAATATTTTTTTCAGCTAATAAGTTCTCTAGCGTATTCGTCTTAACTTAAAAAAAATGCAATTCAAAGAGGTAAGAGGTTACAGATGTGCTTTGGAATGTTAAATGTGGCGGTTGAGGGCAGGAAACCTGTACGCTAGTACGCCATCTAAAGCTCGTTGAGAGCGAGATTACTGTTGGCAGACCAGTAGCAGGTCCCGCCTCTTCCTCCACTGTAGAACCAATCATGTCTACGGTTATGTTCCCTCTCCCCACCACCGTGTAGTACCGAACCGAAAGTAACTTTGGACAGTGCTGGTAGCAAGTGTAACGCGTGGGGTGTAAGTCAGCCGGTCTCTGGATTATTATAACCCACACAATGTCTGGATTAACTAAGGAACAATTAAAAAATGAACTTATATCACACGGAGTCGATTTACCGTCACCAAGCGCTAGAAAAGAAGAATACGAGCAACTCTATCAAAAATATGTTGCTCCAGTTGAACAGTCTAAGGGGGATTTTTCATCGGATGATGAAGATATGCCTGTAAACGACGTAGACGCCCAGGTCAGCTGTAATATTAGTGTTCTTCAGTGCTAAAGATACGTGATAAAAAGATAAAGTTAGTATTGAGGTATGTAGTAAGGATTAAGGTTTGCGCGGGAAGAGGCAATGGTCGCCGTGGAGGACTGACTCGGCGAGCGGCCGCGGCTTCTCTCAGTGTTGTTGTTGACACCGTGTTGAAGTGAACTGTACCAATTACCACCTATCATTACACCTTTTTTTCTTCACCAGCACATACCATGGTACGTTGCCTTCTTAAAGTAAGGGAGTTAGCTTACTTACTGTTGCTAAATGTTATTAACGGATGATTTTAACTGTTGAAGCTTAAAAGTACGGTAGTTGAAACATGTGGGCCAGGCGGGAACCACGGCCATGGGCACACCTTAGTTGTCTCTACTATCAAAAGGTTGACGTTCACACTTATTAATCGTGCAAAAGCTGACACCTAACACCACAAGTTTCAAAGTGTGGCAATTCTACAGATCTCTTGCATACCTTACATATGTTATAAGTGTTATTTAAAAAAAATAGAATGAACATTCACCACCCTGTATCAACAAGTACTTGAGAGATAAAAATTTATTTTGATTAAAGACAATCATCTTTGGTAATATCGCAGTAAACAGCAACCACAGAATTCCGGAAGGTTAGGTGAATTTTTGGTTGCTGTAATCTGCAATTTTACCCCATCTTTGACCTTAGATTTGCAGAAAAAAAAAAAAACTTACCTCAAGAACATTATAGCTATTTGCACCAAAAATATTTATAAAATTTATCACACCTTTGCGAGATTGTGCCTCAGCAACTGTTATCCCTGGGAATTTTTTTTACCCTCTAGCAAAACACAAAAACCAAAAAAACACTTGTGTTATCAGTTACGTTAGCGTGAATTACTTCATGCAGGTAGTGTTGAGTGGTTTGCTTCTAATATAAGACAGTTCAGTGATGGATTTATTAATTTGGTAATCCTGGAGCAGATAGCGGTTAATAGATAGGACAACCCGCCAGGGCTGCATAGTGCCGATGCGGCCATATCACGTCCAGAAAATGCCTCAAATTTCACCATATCATAGGAAGTTCTGTCTGTTTATTTTAAAAATATCCACTTTTTAACATATTTCCACAAACTACAACAGTGTCCACTATAATATAACAATGAAAATCCGGTGTTTTTATAATTGTTTTCAATCAATTTCGCTCACGGGTTAGTCCTATATAATTACCCAGATAACTAACACCAGAACGCGTTGTTCGATTTTGTTAATTTTTTCCACAGATCATCTTTGGATGAAAATAAGTAATAAGGGTCAAGTCCTATTAGGTTCTATCATTTTTTTACTATCTTCCAAAGAACAGCTGTGGAAAAAATGAACGAAATCTAACAATGCGTTCTGTTGTTGGCTATCTGTTCCAGGATTACCAAAAGTACTTATTTTAATTTTGTTACCACAAACTAAGCTGTGAATAGCCTATGATGACAAATGTTGTATCTAGCTTCTTCACTATCTGAGTATTTGTCATCAATATCTATTTGTGTGCGCACACACAATACAGGGTGCATAAAAAATTAATTTACGTATACGCATTGCCTTACAAATTGTTGTGTCGATCGCATTACAACAGGTACATTATCCTTACTTGTTGATGTGCAAGGTCTCCTAGGACCCAGAGTATTGTTCGAGAGCTCATATATAAACAAGTGAAGAAACTGAGGCTGTTGTAATGCAAGCATTCGCAAAATTGCCATTGAAATTTTTAAGGCAGTGTAAATATATTTTTGAGATGCCCTTTATTTATTATTATATGGGACTGCAACAGATGAGGGATGTATGTGCTCAATTGACCAATTTTATTCCATCAATTTCAGGCTTCATCTAACACCAGTTTGGTGATTAATGGCTTCGACGTCTGTAAGCTTGATGATGATGAACTCTTTGCTAAACTCAAATCATTTGGAGCTGTCGTTGGGCCCATTGTCGGTGAGTCTTGCCAGCATGTCAGTTCATTTGGATTAACAGTGGCAAAAGGTAGCAATTTTACTAGTGCACTATTAGGCAAATAAGGTCATTTTAAAACTTATAACTGTATAATGGTGTATTCTACCTCAACTTCATTAACTGTTAACTACAGTGCTGGGGCAGCTACATATTGCCTGTGGCATCATCACAGAGACAACGTCATCTGTGTCTTCCCTATTAGTGTTGACAATATTAGCTGACAAGCTAGTGTTGTGATTGGCCTAGTAGTTGTTAACTGTGTTGGGATTGGTCAACAGACCACGAGGTTGATCGTTGACTTTGATGTCAGTGACTTAGTTGAAAACAGTAGTGCCTTCGGAGATAACACGTGTTTGTTGTTTTGTTGCAGATACAACTCGCATGGTGTACCAGAAGAAGTTGTTTGCCCTGATGGGTGGCAAAGTGGTGGACAGTCCTACATATAATGGAGATGTTGATGAAGACGAATACTCAGACAGCGAAGAAGGTGAATATTGCTCATCGTATTTATAGATTACTGTACTGTAGTTTGTGATATGTAATAAAATTAACATTGTGCATCTTTTTAAGTAAGCTTTTCATTGGATGAAAGTTTGTTTGAAAGTTTAGTAGTTTGACTGTATGTTAGTCTAAGGACTGTTGCTTTATTTGTATGGTATATCTGATGTGTGGCTTTCTTGTATGTTTACTGTGAATGGTGTATCCTTAATCAGAAGACTCGTGTGTCATGCGTAGAAACTGAGTCTTGTATACAACCAAGAATTTTCCTTGAAAATATGTGCAGTATAATTGGCATGCAGTGCTTGAATCTCATTAACAGTATAAAGGGAACTTATCGGGGAACTGGTGGACTACATCTTCAGCTGCATAAATGTAAAAGACATTTATTTAAACTTACATTCCTGTCTTTGGAAAAATATTCTGTAATAAGTTACGTTCTTCCATTATGCTGGGTACAGGGCGGATATGATTAAACATTATTAATTTTTATCTTTCAGAACCAGTAGTAGAGGCAAATCCAGTTCAGACTCGCCCTTCTTTTGAAATGGACTCCACAAAAGTAACGACTACTATTCCTTCTTCAGACATACGTAAACGTATTCTCATGTCACCAGGTGCGTTCATGTGTTTGCAGTATAATTTACATGACTTTACTTTCTATATATAAGCTGAAAAGCAGTATGGGGGGTTTTAAGTGTCAGGACCTGTGTCATTTTCTAAGCTAATAGGAACTAAGAGTGAGAAGATCTCCAGTATATGTACAGTATATCATAATATTTTGATATGTTTGCACACTGAGACCCATTGTTTGCTTCACCAGATCATAGTCATATGATCTGTGACATCACACAACTTTTCTGTAAAGGCAACATTTACACTGCAATTATGGCAAAAGATAATGAGCAGCCAGGGTTTTCTGTGACACGGTATATAATTATGATGTGTACATTTCCTTTAGTAGGAGGTGAAAGCAACCAGACCGGTCTTGTATACGACCCTGAAAGACACACCCCTTCTCCTCGTCGATCTCTCCGCACTGTTACTTCTTCTTCATCAGAGACTATCACAGTGCGCAGGTTCATCAACAATGGCAGAAGGTGTGTGTTATACTGCATGTAGATTTAAACGCTAAATAATTCTCGTATTATTACCGGTGATGCACGGTGCTACTCGCATATACTGTACAGTAGATCAGTGGTGCTCAACTTTTCTGTGTGAGTGGACCACATTAGATGGGCAACTGTGTGATGACAGCCACACATTGACTGTAATGTGAATAAGTGTAGTAAATACAGGTAATATACACATTAATGACATTGATTATTGAGTATTAACCATATACTGTATTGTAAACTTAAAGAAATCACTGGCTTTATTATCAAAATAATCAGAATTTTATTATACAGTAGTGAAAAAATCAAGACATGCATGCCACACTTTTGATTTCTTTCTTAGTGTTTGTTTTGAGGTTGATCCCAAATACTATGAACATACCTGCAGCAAACTTTCTTAAGTTTACAAATGTGTCACATAAGAAAACCAAAGCCCAGATCCATTCAGTCAGAAAATGCTTCTTGACATCTTTCTTTCTCAGTGAGAAAGATGTCAGTTTCCTGACACAGAGCAAAGAATCTTTTGTGGACTTTACCTCTGCTCAACCACCTGACTTCAGCATGGTAACACATCCTCTAATTCTGCATCTATCTCAGACAAGAAATTTTGGAACTGGCAAGCCTAATGAATTCACATTATACAGGAACACTTATCACATTATTGAACCAGAAAATTTTACTGCACAAACCATACTGGTGGATAATGCACTGAAATTGCATGGGGGGTTCAGCATCCAATTTCAGTACATTTTCTTTTATTCTTGAAACTACACCAGTTTTACTTCCAACCATGTTTCTTGTACCATCAGTTGTCACACTTCTCAGTTTATCCCAACTCAGGTTAAGCTTGTTCACAGATTCACTATCATGAATACATTTTCAGCAGTAGTAGTACCTTTCACACACTGCAGTGCACACAATTCTTCTGTAATTTCAAAATTGGAATCTATGCCTCTGATAAAAATTAAAGGTTGAACAGTGTCTCCAATGTCATTGCTTTCATTTAGTGCAATTGAAAAATATTTAAAAACTTTTACCTTGTCATTCAATATGTTATGCAGCTCTTCTCCCATGTCATCAACACGCTTGGTTATCGTAGACTGGATAAACTGACATTCCCGATGCAAGCAACCATGTTAGGGCATATTTCCTCAGTAACTCGTATCATGCTGGATTCTTCACAAATTCACCTGCAGTGAAAGGTCTGTCACTCTCAGCAATACACTTAGCAACATGATATCTAGCATGGCCTGAGGATAAATTTTCATCATTACACCTTTTAAAGACACTTTGGTGCTGGGTCATAGACTTTTTAAGTGAAGTGACCTTGTTTGTTTTCAATTCTTGAAGCAGTGAGTAGTTCTTGTGACCTGATCATAGTCCCTTTTGATATTTTACTTCTTAAAACTAGATATACAGTTCGTCCCCGAATTACGTACAAACGGCCGATACGTACATCGTTTCTGAAGTCTTTAATTGCAAAAATATTGTCTTAAAAGGGCGAGCAATTTTTAAATTTGGCGGGCGAGCCAGCCGCACCGCGCCGCCACTATCACTGACCATGCAGACGACACGCTAGACGCACCAAAACAACAAGTGTGGTCATTGTGCATACAGTACTTCTCCTGTGAATTTCTGCCCTATTTTGTACACTTTACTCTGTGTGCAATGACTGGTGTAAAGCGTAAGAGTGGTGAAGCCAGTGGGAGTGCTACGAAACGTCAAGCAATCTCACTAGAGGTAAAAATGGACATAATAAAACTGCTTGAAAGTGGTGAAAAGTTGACCAATGTTGCCCGCAAATTTAACCTGAGTCGGTCAACTGTTAATACAATTGATAAGGGCAAAGAAAAGATCAAGGAACATGTGAAATCTGCAGTGCCAATGCAATCTACGATTATAACTAAAAGAAGAGGGAAGGTTCTGGAAGAAATGGAAAAATATCTTGCGCTGTGGATCGAGGACTGCACACAAAAACGTAAGCCTCTGTGTCTCAGTATGATTCAGGAGAAAGCCCTAAGTCTTTTCAACGACCTAAAGAAAGATCACGCTGATGATACTGTGACATTCAATGCTAGCAATGGGTGGTTTAACCGATTCAAGGTGCGAAATAAGCTGCATAATGTTCGAGTGACTGGTGAGGCGGCGAGTGCTGATTGGAAAACAGCACAGGATTTTCCAAAGAAACTCGCGGAAATTATCGAGTTACGTACATTTCGAGTTAAGTACAACCTTTTGGTCCCCATTATGTACGTAACTTGGGGACTTACTGTACAGTACTTTCATGGCATTTCAGGCAAATGGTGTCATCTTTGTATAAAATACAAAAAAAAATAATCATTAGTTCACCTTTCATTGAATGCACTGCACTCTTCTTCAATTTTCTTCTTCTTTTAAGTTGAAGAATGGGATTTGGCCCCTGACATCTGTAAACATCAACCTGAAAAGTCGGAGAAAGGTGTCTCTAACGCCTTGACTACGAGGCTATAATTAATATATTGTACCAGGTGTTTATAAAAAATCTGGATGATTTGATTCTTTAATATTTTTCATACTATTTAAGATATAAAGCTAGAACCATGTGTAAACACTAGAGCAACTATCATAGTTTATTATTAATCGATTTGCTTGATTACTGGCTAATTGATTGACAACTATTTTGACTGATATTGCTGTATTGGTTGTGATAGACTTGCCCCTTGGCCTCCAAGATCACTGGACATTACGCCATTGGATTTCTTCCTCTGGGGTTTTGTTAGAGATGTTGTACACAAGACCAAGGTTGCCAACATCCATGAACAATGAATCAGGGTCAGGGATGCAATAGCAATGGTTGGTGCTGGCATGCTTGAACACACAAGGTAAAAAATTTAATATCGATTGGATGTTGTATGGGCGATCAATGGTGCACATGTTGAAGTGTATTAAACATATATGAAAAACTTTGAACAGTTGCTCTATTGCTTACACAATTTTAGCTTTATATCTTAATTAGTTTGGAAAACGTTAAAGAATCAAATCATCCAGATCATTTATGAACACCCTGTATAATTAACTGCTACTATTTTTATACTATAGCTAAATACATTCTCCAACATAAATTACATTTATTGCTCATGTTGCTCCAACTAGGTTGACAGAATAGAACATTTATAGACCCCTGTACTACTTGTTGCTATCAGTGTGCATCTTTGCTAGGTTTCACTGTGCCTTTACTGTAGGGGTTGTGAGCACCCATGCAGTAGATCATGTAAAATGATTGGGGTGAGGATCTTGGGAGCCTTGTGGAAGGATAACACAGTTACAAAACATACTTTTTTTGGCAGTTAGAGAATTAATTTAGAATACTGTACACTATTTATTTAAGGTTAGTAGGTAATAATCTTTTTGTTTTGCAGTGGTACTGTTACTGATCATGTTGACAGTAAACAAGTGAAAGGCACCTCAAGCAGTTCTGGCAACAGCCCCAGCAAAACATCAATCTTACTACGCATTCTTGTTAAATTATTCTTCCTCGTTCTCATCATTGCAGTTGCTCTGTACTTTTACCAGGTACAGTATTGTCATATTTACAGTTGTAATATAGGCATAGATTTAACTTATACCTTTAAGAAGAGAGATAAAAAGGTCAAGTTAAGGATCAGGAATGTTAGAAAATAAAAATACGGTAATGCAAGATTATATCGTTATAAAAAACTAGTGTCAGATTGTTGCAGTTCAGGTATCCCTCGCTTAATGAAGGAATTTGGTTCCTGAAAAGCCATTACTACCAAACTAATGATAAATACTACACAACTACAGTAATTTTATTTACTACCTAACACATTAAAAACATTAATAAAATACTGTACAGTAAACCTTTGGTATATTACTTTATGGAAGGGCAGTCAGGGCTCACCACATGGCTGAGTAAGGGTCTTACTCAGGGAGATGAGGAGGGCTCTCCACTTTACCTCTTTATTTTCTGTCTTAACTAGGAACTTTATGTTTTCAGAATAACCCCAGTGAGAGTCCATTCAAAGCTGTAGAGGAACTGGCCCGACAGGCTCTGGAAGCAGCTGTAGGTGAAGAAGCAGTTGATAGTGAAGTACCACCTGTGGAAGCCCATGCAGAACCTGCGGCAGAAGAAGTCTTTCCTACATCTGCAGAGTAAACCCTTGGTTATAGACCTGCTACAGTCTTGGTCCCGATTAGATTTATAATCTGTCCAAATTAAACCTGCCATTCCTGCTGTCTGTGTATTGCAGGAATATTTTTACAAAAAAAATCACTATAAAACTTGGTCCCACTTTCCTCCTCATCCTCTCCATTTGCTGCTCTTTCCTCTGTAATTATGGGACCTTTTTCACCTTGCTACCCTTCTTATCATGTGTAACAATATTAGCCTGACATTTATCAACACATCAGTGACAATTGTAATATATATTGGTAAAACAGATTGTGTGTATACAGTATGTGTGTTAGTAAAATACTTAATCAGAACTGCAATGTTCCAGGTTTCTTAACCATTTTCTAATTGACATGTTTGATTGAACTAGGCCACATTCATAATGAATGTAGGAATGTCAGGAGACCTGGATAAATGCTACATGATGATACTGTATTGTAAGTAATGAACATGGATCAGTAATATGAATCTACTGTACTTGAAAAGCTTTATTTAATTAGATTAGCTATCAATTGATTTCATGAGGATTCACTTGAATTTACAATTTTTCGGTTACTTGTAAGGTAATACCTTATAATGTTTGGCTCATTCACGGAATATCAATTTGGTAAAATAATGACAGATGTTTATGATAAAGACTCTGCAACAAATAAATTAGCTTACAGATGAATCTCATTGAAAGTAAAACATTTTATCACCATGCACACCACTACTCTACAGGCTTGGCAGGACAGAGAGGCATGGTACTTTCTGTAAGAAAGAAAAGTCAAGTCAACAGATCCTTGAATTACAAGTTCTACAACACATATCACAGACATTTAAATTGTCTAGAATAGACACCAATTACCCGACTCATATTAGAATTTCTGCTTCAGTATTTCCCAAACATGTATGAACTGTTTGACGATTTCGTATTGGTGATACATGGGTATTACTGAGCATATTTGTACACTCAAAAAATTATCTTTACAAATCTTGTACGAAACAAAATGACACCACGAACAAAGGTTTTTGGTAAAGGCATGAGGCATACCTCGCATTGGTAGCCCTGAGTGGACTGTTCATACCAAAATTCATTGGAACCCTCATGAAAGAAACTTTTTTTTTTTTACCGGGTGTACATATGTATGTATATGTATTTTCAGGATCTCGGGGGTATACTCCAGTCTTTCCCCAGTAATTAACATGTTTGTTCTATGAATTTAATTCAAACGGTTAAAGGCACCATTGCAAGGTACTTTTTGTTAATGTTTTGTGAATTATACTGAATATCTTTTTTGTTATTGTATGTTTCACCTAGTCCAGCCCAAATGTCTTTCTCTCCTCTCAAACACAGAAACAACATGCTCAAGGTTCTCAAAGTAACACATTTACACTATACAGTACAGGTTTCACCTCAATGTTGTGGATATGCTCTCTCTCTCTCTCTCTCTCTTGGCTTTCAGAGTGATAGTGAATTGTCTTAACCCTTTCAGTTTAAGGTTAAAGTCTAATGCCTAAGGAAGAGTGGATTTCTGTTAAAATGGATTGTTTTAATTTCACTACTGTAGTGTCTTGGTATCTTTCCTTCAGGTAAGTCCTGAATTCAGTGGCTGCTGTCATAGTGCAGCTCTGGATATTCCAGGAGTGAAAGAAAAAGTAATAGAAAATGATACAGATAAGATTGCAATTTTGTTCTATTCCTAGTCTTTCCCCCCCCCCCCCCCCCCAATAGTATTACCAACCATATACTGGAAGTTGGAACTGTAATATACTTGTTACTTTTGGAGTTGTTTTATAAAGAAATCTTATTTATGATGTGAAATGTTAAGTAAAGTGAGATGATTTGTTAAATATAAAGACAGATGCTTTTATGATGCTCAAAAGTAAACATCAAAAAAATTTTCCACCTTTCAAAGCAAGGATTGAACTAACCGATAATGTAGTACTGTACTGTACAAAGTATTTTCCAGCAGGACTCGTGTAATGTGAACTAAAAGTAAAGGTTATATAGCAGTACTTGAGGTTAGTTTCAATGCATAATGGGCTTTGCTCTTTATCTCTTTGATATTATACTGTAGTGTATTTGTAAATATGTTCAGTGTTGGCCAGAGGTAACTGACTGCAACACATGATGGTGACCAGTAGTCTAAAAAAAATACTGACCAGTGGTAAAGTTTCCACACAGGTAATGAAATGTGATAAATAATGGAACTGCCAGTTTTTATGTTCTGTTTTATGTAAATTATGAGGTTATTCATATCCTGTAACACCTATGTATGGAGAATCCTTTTCTGATTGTATTTATGATATACTGTATAGATGTGCTCTTGAGTTTTGCATCATAAGGATATATTGTATAAAAAATCAATTATATTAGGAAAAAGAATTCAGGAAATTGGTACAGTATTTTAGTAATACAGAATATTAAATCTTCCAACTGCTCAAATATCCGTGTTTTTTTTTGTTTTTGTTTTTTTCTGTACTACAGATTTACTGTATTATATGTAAATTGAGTTGATATTCTTACTTTTCCCTCGTATGTAAATTGTAGTAAAAAAAAAAATCATTTTATGGATTCATGTTTCTAGTGAAAGTAAATTTATATTGATATATTTCTTTCAAGTAAAAATTTCACCATTTGTATTAAAAAAAAAGAAAGAACCTTGAGGAATGTGGTAGAGTTATATTTTACATTAAATAGCGCATAGAAATGTCTGTACAGTATTTTTGTACACTTAAAGCACATTGTTATACATATAAAAGATGTGGGAATTTCCCTACCAGAGCTATTTCCCTATAGGGACATATTATCCCCAAATTGGCATACGTACAGTATTTATTTCACACTTGCTGGAAAGTGATGCTTTTCCTGATTTTGTGAGAACATGAATAAAACTGTTTGAACAATCATTACACTTTTGTAAAAACAGTATATGACATTTAATAAAAAATTGACTTAACAAACATGATTTCTGGTCAATGCTATTCTTATAATCCTGCTTTTGTGTTGTTAAACTCCTGGGTCCTCACTTGACGGTGACTCCATTCACTTGATAACTTTTTACCATAAAAGCCAGACAAAAATGCAGCTACAGTACAACTGTACATAACTTAATATGTTTTGTACTATCTGTAGTTCAATTTATTCTCTCTCTAATGCTGATACAGTAATGGCATGATTTTCCTGCCCATACAGTTACAAATTCTGCTCTTGTCTATACTGTAGTTATTTTGTACTTGCCAATGGGGGCATTAAATAGCTTGGAGCTGTGAACAAATGCTTGGCTGAAGGAGACAAATCATTGTTGCAGCTCAGTCAATGGGAGGGAAAGATATATTGTACAGAGACTCTCTGAAACACTTCATACCAATGGAGTGAATATTATTGCTTAAAGAAAGGATTTCAATTATTGTACTGCCCGTATTGTAGGAAAGTCTTGTACAATAAGTATCGTGCAAACTGTTAACACAACTGAAAGTTTTAATGTGGGAATATGAATTATTCCTTTGTATTTAATGCTAATTTGGTGAAATAGGTACCTGCTTAGTACTGGTTTCTCTTTCAAGTATTTGCTCCTAAAATCTGAGAATAGTTGGACTTATTCTGCTTGATGGGCAGTCTGAGGTCCTTTGTGAGTGATACTGTGTTAAATTCCAGCATCTTTTCTATAAATCAGATTATTGAAGAGGTTTCTGTTTATCATTTCAAAAGTATCAACATTACAGTATCTGTGAAACGAAGCATTTACGTATGTTTAATTTTTTGCCTTAATGTAAACCTGCTGTTTCTTGTAACACACCAGAAGGTTTATATTAATAATATTAAGAACATTTTGCTTTTGTTTAAATCTTGAACAGGACTTGATTAGCTGTTCAGGATATCGAAAGTAGAGGAAATATATTTTAATAATTGCATACGAATCTTATAGTCCTGAAAGTTGCAGTGATTTAAAGTTTTCTTTTGTAACCATAATAATGTAGTTATTAAAAGAGACATAGGAGGTTAGTTCGTTGGGTTAGATTTAGTGACGTGACCTTGAGACAAATAGTGATACTATGTTGCAATATTATATGGATCTGTGGAGTTGATTATTATATACTTCATATGACTAACATTTAAAGTTATAAGATGAGCAATGTATCTCGACATTTATTTCTGAAAGTTCAAAAGTTTTTATTATTTATTAGGGTCTTAGTACAGTACTGTACTTTATAGTAACAATAGATGGAGGATAGTCTTGGAACTATCTTTTTGTAGGACAATAAATGACTGACAATATCTACTTTGTATGGCTTATTACTTGGTTAGTGATTATGTGAATATGAAGGGAATTTAAATGAAGCTAGATTAGTCATTCTTGAATAAAGATTATACAGTAATGGCAAAATTGATCCAAAAAAGTTGTACATATCATCCCTGGACATATTGATACAAGTTGAACCAAATAAAGTAACAGTCAGTATATGAATATTTTATACATTTTAATACGTATAGATAAATGCAGGCAATAAAGCACTGATTGAACCATTAAAGAATATAATTTCTCCAGAGACAGCTAAAAATGATCCTTAACTGACCTTCCAAGTGGTTATGTACAGTACAGCTAATGAACATAAAATTTTCCCAAGTTAATGTTACTCTTGATTCCAGAACTGTTCACTAGGAGCAGAAAATAGCCCATTTTTACATTTCCATATACTGTAACTACAATTATTAAAGTTGTTTAATGTTCTCAGAGGATTCAACAATTCACACTCACATTTTATGGGTCCAGGATTAGACTAACGACGTCCTGCTGGAGAAATGTTGGCCGACGAGAATCGAGATGTTGCCTCTACAGAAGGAGGAGGTAGTCTGCCCTCAGGCTGTCTCATGGAGAGCTGTGAGCCTTCAGCCCTCAACGGCCTTGAGGTAGTTCAAAATGAAGCCATGCACATCATTCTAGGATGCTCAAAATCAACCAGAATTGTAAACATGAGGAAAGAGCTCAGGCTACCCTCCCTATCTGAGAAGCTAGCTCTTCTTAATACCATGTTTTGTGTCAAACTTTTGGAGAACAATGATCCCCAAACTGCAGCTCAAACTGAGTTTATGTTCCATCTAAGTAATCCCGACTATCTCGCTAACCTTCCACAAAAGACTCTTTGGGGCATGGATAGATATATCAGTTCCTATTAATTACACTCCTGTTGGTAGTAAGCACAAGTTAAACACCGATGTGATGAGATGTGTCACACTAGAAACTATTAACAGACACAGAGAGTATTATATCAAGTGAATGTTATGCTTTTACTGATGGTTCTGTGCAGACAAACACAGGTAGACAGGCTGTGCAATTGTAATATATAGAGAAAAAGACGATAGTGTCAAACAAGCAAAGGCTGAACAACTGGGCCAGCACAACACAAACTGAACTGACTGGAATCTACTTAGTTACAGACTACCTTAAAGGAAATGGAGGTGCGATGATATTCTGTGAATCTCAAAGTGCTTTGAAATCAATGAACAGCCAGTCAGGTTCAATGTCTAAAGTTGTATGTGATATTAAAAAAATGTGGATTCCGTTCCCTGTTGAAAATAGGTATCTATGACTGTGCTGATAGACTCGCCAATGAGGCATGCAAGAAAGAAAATGTTGACCTTGGCCTGTCCAATGCTGTACTTAAAAACATTCAAGTCAGTCATGAACTTTGATCTAGAAGAACTGAGAAATGCAGAGAGACCTGGCAGTTGTAGCATTAGTAAATATGACACTTCACTTCACTCTTGAAGATCGTTACAAGACAGTCCGTCCCTCGTAACAATCTTCAAGAGTGAAGTGCTTCCCCATCTGGAGTACTGTCCCCGAGATATGCTAGGGACTGTCAGTTGGTTGAAAATGTTCAAAGGAGGGCCACCAGGCTGGTGCCTGCACTTCGGCACCTCAGCTACCCTGAGAGATTGGAGTGCCTGAACTTGCCTTGCTTATACTGTACTACAGACGGGAAAGGGGTAACCTAATTGAGGTGTACAAGCATCTCGAGGGGCACTACTCAGTCGAGCATCCTTACTTGGAGCTGGCGAACGCTTGCCCCACAAGGGGTCACAGCTCAAGATTGAAGAAGCTGCAAGTCCAGAAAACTGTGAGGGCAAACTTTTTCGGAATGAGGATTGTAAACTCTTGGAACAATCTACCAGAAAGTGTTGTGATGGCACAGAGTGTGAGCTCTTTCAAGACAAGACTTGACCAACACTGGAGCGGGTTCAGGTACATTTAGTAGCCGGTGCATGCCCAGTATTTGCCAACAGTGCGTAACAGAGACGTGACTGATCGGCGAAGCGGCTAACGAGCCTATCAGTGGTGACGAGGATACAAACAAAACAAATTTTGTGCAGGAGGTACCGGTATGGCCAGCATAAGGGCAGAACCAAACAATGTGATGTAGTTGTGGCCAGAATTAGGCTGGGATACAGACACCTCTGGCAAGTTAGTGACGCTGGACCCATACCGGAACACCCAGCATGTAAACTTTGTGATAAACCTTTAAAGCATACACTTGAACAAGATATTATTGAATGTGACACTCAAAGACTTCAGGTCACCTGGCTTATTGTATCGTGAACTTTGTAATCACTACGGTACATTGAATTAGAGGTGGTAGTGAACAGTGATATTACCCACATGACTGACCTATATATACAGTTAATGAATAAGATCTATTTCTTTGTGTATGAACCTGTGTCCTGCGTGGCAGTGAGAACTGATACCACCCTGTGTCAAGACCTGACTGAATTACTAAGAATAAGCAACCTGTACTCCAAGCTTTGTCAATAAATTTGTTAAACTTAAAAGACTTCAGCTAGCTTAGTCAGCTATCCTTAGTTGTAAACAGTCTCTTCACTTCTCTCTCCCTCTTATTATTTCTATTTTGCCTGTCAACCGCTTAAAATGAGGTTAGAAGTTTCATTTTTTGGCATGAATATTTCCTTGGGAGGGACATCAAGTCCAGTTTCATCATTAACAGTGATGAGGTACACCTACATGGAATAATAAAGTTATTATAAGTCTTAATTATAGGAAAATTAGAAAAAAAAGTAATATTAACTTGATACTACACTCCGACGTCCCCCAAAATATGTTCAGCATCCATCAATAATAGAAGTGTATAATAACATTATAATAATAACTCAGAAATAGTTTAACTCTTGGAGGAGATATAAGGCTTGATTATTGATAAGTAGGTAAATAGAGGAATATATAAGGCTTGCTTCTAGACATCCTTCATATAAAGTCACTTAGTATAAACATTTATACACAGTATCCTTGAGAGAAGGCTCACCAGAACAGCCACTACACGTGTCTCCTGACCCCACAAGTTATTTATATATTTACTTCCTTATTATGTGCCTATTCCATTGATTTTTGGATATGAAATCAATCAGATACTCATATTTTTATAATTAAAATTAGTACCTGAGGTTAAATTCCTTGTTTATGGTGAGTTGAGGGAAATTTGTTTCAGTTGTGGGAGATGTCATTGCTTTATATATTTTACCGTGATTGGTGTCTTATTATAGAGGAATATAGACTGACGGTATGTATAATATGCTCCACTGATAGTCTTAGTTAGATCTGCTTGATGCCTTTGACACCATGAATCTATTATAACTGATGTTTGTAACGCCGGACATGTAAAGAAAGTGTTCATCTTTTTCTATATTTTGAATGTCTGAAGTCTACCTTGTTGTGACCGGTAAATAATTATGTTGCAGTCGCTTTTCCTATATCCATGATCTCAACAAATGTGGAGGAATTGCAGCTTTCATAATACTATTGACTTTTCCCTAGTTTTGGGGGGAGTTAGGTTAGGTTGATCAAACGAAAATTGTGATGCCAGATCTCCTGTCTGTAGATGAGTGTTCAGGAGGACTAAAATCACAATTAAATGATAATACAAGAAACGTAATCCCAGTTTAATTTTTGGCCCACATGTTTCTGGCATGCAAGAGGTGTAATCAGATACCAATTTTACTGTACAATACTAAGGAAGACAACTTGTTTCTGGTCCTCTAGAAAATTGCCCAAAATGAGGATTTGCAATTATCATATTTTAGTTTTTTCTTTGACAGTGGATATTTTGCCATGGCCGGCAAGTTCCTAATAACACAATTTTACCGTGAGTGCACTCTGATTGGCTAATCGTTCATTACTGGCGAACTCGAGAACTATATTTGACTCTGGTGGCATTTGGCATTTATTTCACTGCCAGTTGATTGTTGTGTAGCTATAAACATACCTAACCATATTTCTGTTGTACATGGAAACTTGTCATTATAAAAGAGGCAACATTTACTGGAACCTAATAGAACCTGACCTAACCAACCAAAGAAACCTACCTAACCTTACCTAACTTCCTAGCCAGGGAGGAGGGGGTATTAAACATTAAGTACTTAGCCAATCAAAGCACACTCACGGTAAAATAGCGTTAGTAGGAACTTGGCTGGTCACAGCAAAATATCAACTACGTATCTCTTTATTTCTTGTTATCGGGTATAAAAAAATATCTGCCCCGTCCACCCACTGTCATTTGTGGCACATAAACTTGACAAACACTTCCCGTTCCCAGTGACCAACTGAATGCCTTTTCATACTAACTAAATATACCAAAACTAACTTGTTAATAGTAAAGGACATGGGTTCTGGTTATCCAGCTACTGGACCAACAAAACCTACCTATCCTTTAATGAAAGCATATTATTATTTTAGGTTAGGTTAAGCTAGATTTGTATGGAGCTTCCATCCTAGTACAGTACAGAACCTGCACTGTATCGTTAAGTTAGGCTGGTTCATCTTATCTATGATAAATCATATAATGTAGCAGTTGCAGAAAGTATTTGTGTGGTGTATGAATTGATTTTCATGTAAACAGTGAAACTGGTGTTGGCAGGATGTTGCACCTGGATACAGATTAGTGTTTAAGATGATAAAGTAGCAAAAATAATAATGTAATACAAAATTTGCAAATCCTCATAATTTTTGTCGGATTTTGTTGAGGTAAAAAATACATTATTTTTCACAGAAAAACTTTTGAAAGTTCCTCGTTAACCTGCAATACAATTACAGAGTACATTACAGTATTGCCAAGATAAATAAAGGATAAAACATAGAAGGTTGATGAAATCCTTTTGTGAAACTTTTGGTGAAGGTTGTCAGTGTTACTCCCTTCCTCATTGACCTGACCTGCCCTGCCTGAGTGGTAACAGCA
This sequence comes from Homarus gammarus, assembly GCA_958450375.1. Classification (NCBI taxonomy): domain Eukaryota; kingdom Metazoa; phylum Arthropoda; class Malacostraca; order Decapoda; family Nephropidae; genus Homarus; species Homarus gammarus. The sequence continues at coordinate 2,099,224 of CAUDMG010000533.1, forward strand.
CTGTACAAGGTCTGTCTTAGAGGATATCAAACACTGCCCAGTACTGGACACATATCATCAACTGTTTATTGAGGGTTTTGGTGAACGTGGGTTCCACAGATCTGACAGCCTATTAGGGGTAATGAGGATACAGCACACCGTCAAGTTTTTGGTACACAAGGGGGCAGTGTGGCCAGCACTGCATTACACCACCTTTACTCTCACAATTGTATACAGTAGTTGGTGGTGAGTCATCCACCCTAAGGAGAGGAGGTGAGCCCTGTACCCAACCGGCCGTCACATCCCAAGGTTTTTTAATACTTAATATTTGTAACGGTCATTCACTGTAATTTAACTCACAGTGTGAACAGCATTGATTTAATAAATATTTTCTTCTGATTATTAGATATAGACAAGAATAATGAAGGAGAAACCTCAGCGTCAGGCTCACAAAACTACCAACACCTTCACCTTCCGGGGGTTTGGCGAAAAAGTACGAGCTCTTCGTGTCAGCGCCCGGAAATTCCTTCTCCAGCGTCCTCAGACTGAAGATGGGGAGAACGTCTCCATATTCTACCAGACACTTATCAAGTGCAGAGAACTTAACCTTACTGAAGCTTTTCAGGTATTATATTTATATCTGGTGTGAGACTATCATGACAACTTTTTATTTGGTTATATTCGACCTTTTCTAATGTAAAAATACTGTAGTAATATGTATTCTATGTCCAAAGAGTAAATAATACAGTATATAGAATTTACTCACAGACCTTTGAAAACTTGCATTTTTATAATAATCCTCATTAAATCATTCTGGTGTTGTTATTCTGGTTTTACAACATACCGTATATACGTTTCCCCATTACTACATCTCACGCCCAGATCATGTTCTCGCTTCTCTTCAGTTTGAACACCAAAAATATCTCATTACCCTCCTTTATACCTGTTACCGTACCCAGTCCCCCTCGTCATTTTAATCCCTAACAGTTTTATTATCCTGCCATACATTTAGATGTCACTTCCCTGCAGTAACATGAGAAAGGCTTCATAGGATGGTCTAACTTGAAATGAAATATATAAGTTGTGCATTTTCCTGTCATAAATCTTTGTAGTTAAGTTTCATATTTTGATTTTTCTGTTTTCCATCTCTGAACAATGTAAGAATTTAGGTGGGGGTTCCTGTACATTATTTCTATTAATTAGCTAATGTTGTTGTGAAGTATTCTGATGATTTTTAATTATTGTATATAATTACCATAGCAAGTGTATTGGATTACCTGAAGATTAATCACACTAATACTACTTAGAGGGGGGTTAGGTTAACTTAGGGTAGGTTAGTGTTAGGCTAATTTAAATTCAAATAAGCTGGAGTTTCTAATTTTCAGATGAACCAGTTTATTATCTGTTGGTAGAGTATTAAGAAATAACTTTGGCGTACTCCTACAGGCATTTCAGAATGATTTGGGCGGGGACATTCAGACAACAGTCCAGTTGATCCATCAGGAAGAACATGTGGCTCAATGTCTGGCTGAACACTTAGCCATACCAAGGTCTGTGGCCTTGCAGTCACTTCTAAACCTCTTGGTAGCCTTTGCCAATGATATCCCCCAGGAGTTCTACCAGCGTCATTTTTACAACTTTTTGCCGAAACTGGTAACACATCTCTCAACTAAAGATCCTGAACAAATAGAAGGTGTATTTCTCTGTGCTGTTTCCTTATTTGTAGTTTTACAAAAGTATCTACGAGATGATCTATACGAGTTATATCACGTTCATCAGTATGCAGCTTTGCTCTCGAGTAAACGACCGTGGTATATTAATGAGCTTGCTGCCCAGAGCCTTAGTTTTTTGGTACGGAAGCTTCCCAACAAGAAGAGCTTTTTGGGTATGGCCTTTAGAAAGTTAAAGAAGGATGGAAGTCAGGTGCAGGGCTTAGGGAGGGTTATAGCAACAATGATAAAGTCTGATGTAACCCAACGCTTACACAGTGCAACTCCTCAGTTATTAACTCTGATACTGGATCTCTTGGGAGATGAAGAGATACCGGCAGGTCCGGCGCTGCAAACAATTTCATATGCTGTGACAAACATTGCCAGTCACGTCACTACTCAACACACAGACAAGAGTACCAAATGGCAGGTCTTGTGGCAGGAGGATGCTACTATGGTGTGGCCAATTTTGTGGAATACTATAGACGCATTGGTACCCCGTACAGGTTCGTCTGATGCTTCCTGCCATCACCTTCATTCTATCTTGCAAGTGGTGCAGATTTTAGTGACTTATAAACAAGGCTCATTACTTGTAAATCTACCCGATACCATAAGGCATTGCACGGCTCTTACCCAGACTCCTCTCCCAGATAATATTGGTAGTACTGTTTTTAACATTGTTGCCAATCTGCTGACCACCCCACATCATCAAATTAGCACCACAACTCTTCATAAGGCAGTATCAATGCTCCTCACTTCACATCATTCTCACTTTGTTAAATTCAACTTTATAAAGCAACTGTTGGAAAATGCAAGGTTTGACACTGAGCTGCTGCCACTGCTTCTGCAGTACCTAAACAATTTAGTGAGGACTACTGAAGGGGAAGAAATTGAGAGAGATGTGTTATCTTTGATGGGAACTCTTGTGCTGCGTAAGCGACCACCATGTAGCACAGGAGCAGAACTGAGCATGTGGACAAAATACCCATTGGACTTCACACAGAATCTTCCGGCTGTTGAGAGTAATATTGAGAAAAGTGTCCCATCGTTAATTGAAAAAAAGATAAGTGGAGGACTAAAGGAAGATCTCTCTAATATGGAAGAGTTGCTGCTCTGCTTGTTGTGTTTACCTCACGTGTCCCCTCTGGACTACCAAGATATGACCCCATACCTTACCTGGATCCTAAGTGATGCTGTTGAAACACTCAATGATAAAACAGAAAAAGTCATTGCTGATGATATAACTGTAATCTCCAAGAAGAAAGGAAAACCAAAGTTTGAGGTGCTAGATTTCACTCGTGACTTAAATATCAAGTATGATATCCCTTTGAGTGCAAGGAAAATATTGTTTTTATTGGGAGTTTTGGTCGAGGTGATGTCACATATTTTGACTGGTGAGGACTTCCTTGCTGGCTTAAGTCAACTTCAAATATTAGGAGTTTTAAAACAGAAAAAGCAGTACAGAGAAGATGTACATATCCTGAGAGCATTGGACTTTCATTTTACTGTAGCTTCATTCGAAGAAGATTTTGATATCGTGACTGAATCATTTTTCAAGGATATTTATGGTGTACTTGCACCAGCTTTGGCCTCTGCCAATCCTCAAGTTCGTTTACTGGTGACCCATATATTCTCACTATTCCCAGTAACCTTACCAACACCACCAGAGAATTTGGGTGTTGTTGAGAATATGTTCCAGATTATGTTGAAGGCAGAATCAGTAGCAGTGACTCCCTGGGAATACAAGGACCGTTTGCGATTTTTGTCGATGATAGATGCAGACCACATAATGTATCACCGGCCAGTGTCTGGAACATACGATTTAGCTCCTCTTCTCTTCTACCTCGGACAGTTGTATATAAATTATAAAGATGTTTGGCCTCCAATCATACAGGCAATTTCTAGCTATGCCCAAATTCTGCCAGAAGAATTATTTTGGTCATTGTGGTTTTCAAGGCTCAAGATTGTCTCTCACATCACTTGTGAAGTACTACATGGGAAGACAGTAGACCCTCAAGAAGATCTAGATTTTGAAAACGAGATCCTTCTTGATGTTGTCCATCACCTAGCGAGGCACCAAGGCTTTACCAGGGTGCCATTAAAGCCAGATCATCTTAATTACAGAGATTTATTGTGGAAAGCAATGAAAAGATTCCCTGATGTGTGTGAAGCAAGAAATAGAGACCTTGTACCAATGTTCCTTAAATTTCTTGAAGATGAACTTTTCCCAGCAGACTTTACAGTTGCTCCCATACAAGACATCAGTGTCAGAGATGGTACAGACACCCCAGTGTCTGCAAATACAAATCTTGACCAGAGTTTAGAGAAGAAGCCAGATGATAATAATAAAAGTCCTAAGACAAAATCTGCTTTGCAAGAAAACAAAAATGACCAGACACATCACAGAAAGGCACCCATTAAGTCACTATGTGAACAGCTTGCCGTTTTTTCACGGTTTCGTAACCCAAGGATGTTGGTTCAAACAAAGAAATTAGAAAAGATGTACCAGGAATTTCTAAGCCATCCATCACCTGGTCTTCAGAAACTAGCCCTTGATTGTATAATGACATATAACCACCGTTATCTCTTACCATATAAAGAAAGTTTGTACAATATTTTGGATGATCAAGCATTCAAAAATGCTTTAACACTCTTCAGTATAGATGGATCAGAACAATCTGTGTTGGAAGAACACCGTAGTGACTTAATGCCAGTCCTCATGAGGATCCTCTATGGTAAAATGCACTTCAAGACAGGCTCCAACAGTTCTGGCAAGGCAAAGATTTCAGTAAGAAAAGCTATTGTACTAAGATTTTTGGCTGGTGCTAGAGAATCAGAATTAAGTTCCTTCCTTGAACTTGCTTTTGATGTGCTAATGAGTCACCTGGAAGGTACTGCCCTGGATGTGGTGGTTCGAAGCCGTGAGATTCTTAACATAAAAAAAGTTGTACCTCTTAGTAGACTACAGGGAGCACTCACCACTCTAGAAAATATTATTGAAAAGATTGGAAATCTACTAACAGGCAAAGTTCCTTTCTTATTAAAGATTATTCTTTATATAGTCAATGTGGTTTCTTTGCTGCTTGAACGGCGAACAGAAATATATGAACGCAATATATCTTTTCTCAAGCATTTGAGACAGCAAGCACAGTGGAGACTCTCAGCATTCTTCCAGCGGTTTGAAGACTACTGCTGGTCGTCAGAAGAGATTGATGCTGTCTTCCAAGCAATTGTGTGGCCAAACCTGAAACGTCTCCCAGATGAAGGTATCTCCACCCCTACACCTTTGTTAGTTCTCTTCCAGTGCTGGGCAGAGAACCCAAGGTATTTTCCTTTGCTTGCTAAATATCATGAAAAAGACGCTTCACTTACTCCATTGCCATACATTGTAAAGCTGCTAAAACATGATAAATGTAGTGACTCAGTTGCTGCTGTTATTTTGAACATTGTAGAAAAGTTGCTCACTCTGGAAGATTACAACAGTGCCTCTGTCAAAGATGGAGAAAAGGTTGCAGAGCCTCTTCCACTGATTTCTCACACTGTTCAAGTTGAGAGACTTTATTCTCGTGATGGTAAAATTCAACAAAATTATGGGACTGCACTCCTTGTGCCTCACTTGGATGGCCTTTTGCAAAGTATGAAGAGCTTGGTTACCAAATTGGGTAAAGGGCAGTATGTAACCCAGCGTGACCTTAATATTCTAACAAATTTGACAGAATGGGTCACAAACAAGAGTGTTAGTGATGATCTCTTGAGTCTTATTATACCACTCATTGTTAAGAAACATATTAAGAAAGAAGATAAGATATCTCAGTTACTTGTAACCTGTTCATACCTTTTACCTGTTGTAGACAATGGTGTGCAGTATTTAAGGCAACTAATTTCTCTGTTTGGTTGCCTGGAGAGTCGTCAAGCACGAGGTGCCCTCTGTCAAGCTGTTAGTGCCATAGCTTCAGTAAATCAACATTTCAAATATCTGGCAGATACAGCAGCTGATCTGAATGCATGGAACCCAAAGATGGTTGAGGAATATGATTTTGAGCGACGATTAGGAGCATACCAGCGATTGAATGAATACTGCAAAAATCAGCAGTCTCTTGAAATGGAATTTTGTCAGCTTCTTTTGTACAATAATGCATTTGTCATTTGTCAAGTAGATGATTCATCCTTGAAAGACTTGTCAAGTGTTTGCTTAACACAGATGATTGACATGTTTGCTCGACTGCAGCCAAATCAACCTAATGAGTTCAAGCAACTTATGGTTGACAGATTCCTTCCATTGATAAGACTTGGCCTTCAGAGTGAGAAGGAGGGTGTGAGGATGGAAATAATATCTGTTCTTCGCTATGCAGTCCACACCTGCCATGCACATGTCGATAGACTAAAGGATCTTCATAAATTAGCAGATGAAATAGAAGAAGATTTAGATTTCTTCAGTAATATGGGACATATTCAGAGGCATAGGAGAGCCAGAGCCATGGCAAAGTTAGCAGAGAAGTTGAACAGTGGAGAACTTGTCTTTATGACAGAAACTCTCACAGATTACCTTATGCCAATGTCAGTTGTTTATCTTTTTAAGGAAACTTATGCCTCGGATGATTTTCTAATAACAAGTTCAGTAAGTTGCATTGGAGCATTTGCAAAGCTCCTGCCTTGGTATCCTTACCAAAGAATGCTACGGAATTACTTGAGCATGTTGTTTAAAGAAGACATTAAGTATCTTAAACTTGGAGTGAGGGTTTTAGATGCTGTGCTTGATAGTTTTCATGAAGATGTTGAAGAACTTGATATTGCCTTGAGAAAGAAACCATTTGAAAAAAATCTTGCTTTGCAAAGTGTGAAGAAATATAACAAGCAAGTTGTTCCAAAAGTAACAGAGAAAAATCCTGAAGATGTAGAAGTGAAGGAAGAGGAGGAGTCCGGGTCGGGCACAGGGGACATCATCAGTAAACCACAGAAGATTTATCGTGCACTGGTGAACACTATTATCCCACAGATTCAGAGGACTCTAGCAGCCAAAACCAAAGCTGACACCGAGCACAAGTTGAACAAGAGTAAATACCCTGAGGATGATGACATTAAACGTATCCCTCTTGCATTTGCACTAATAAAACTTCTTAAAAAACTTCCTAAAAAGGTGCTTGATGCAAATGTTAACAGTGTGCTTATGAAAATGATTACCTTCTTGAAATGTAAGTCGTCGAGTATACGTGAAGAAGCTCGTAACATGCTTGTAAAAATTATGATTGAATTGGGCGGTGTTTACCTACCTTGGCTGGTGAATGATTTGCAGTGTATTCTTACCAGGGGTTTCCAGGCACATGTGTTAGTTTACACGCTGCACGCAGTTCTCTCCCAGTTACGTCCGGTTCTGACTGCGGAACACGTGGACCGATGCATGGCACAGATGATAGACATTTGTAAGGAAGATATTCTTGGTGTGCAAGCTGAGGAGAAGGAAGTGAACCAGATTACTAGCAAGGTAAAGGAAGCAAGAAGTGATAGAGGCTATGACATATTGTGTTTCACTGCAGAGTTTATATCAGCAGAAAGTCTCAGAGATATAATTTTACCATTAAAGGATGTTTTGGCTAATACACAAGACAAGAAAATAGTTAATAAGATGATTCGATGTCTAACTGAGATTGCCAATGGACTTGAACGGAATGAAAATATAACCATAACTCAGAAATCTTTATTTATATATGGAATCCTAAATGAAAGATTACCTGAAATAACAGTTGATAAGGTGGGAGCAAAAGTAACTAAGAAGAAAGGCATTGAAAGACCAGATTCATTCCTCCTTCAGCCAGAGCCAAAGAGAGCAAGGCTTAACCCGAAGACTTCACTGAGGGCAACTGCTCATGTTTTGATTGAATTTACTCTGCAGTTCTTGTGTAACCTGATGAAAAGAGAAAAATTTGTTCCAAAAGAGCTTGAGCACCAGAAGTTACTGGACCCTTACATTTTTGTGATGGCAGGTTGTATCACCTCTGAATACCCTGAGGTGAGTCTACAAGCGCTGAAGTGTGTCAACTGGCTCATTAAGTTCCCTCTTCCCTCACTTAAGAAGCAATTAAAGAGCATATGTAACCAGATGTTTGTGATCTTGGACAAATTTTCTTCCCCAGAGCTTGCTAAGGGGAAAATCTATGACCTTGTTCAGTTGTCTTTTAAGACTTTAGCAATAATTGTCAAGACTGTTGAGTTTTACATGTTGAGTGAAGAAGAGGTGCGTGTGTTGTTGCAGTATGTTGAGGGGAATCTTGAAGACAATAGTCAACAACAAACTGCTTTTGTTGTTCTCCAAGCCATTATTGCAAGGAAGATAGATGCTTATGAACTGCATTCCTTGATGAAGCACGTCCAGGTGATGAGTATAACCTGTGGCCGGCAGTATGCCCTGAATCAAGCGCGCATTACCTACTACACGTACCTGCTCACTTACCCAATGAAACCCAAACGTGTCACTGCCAACATTCTACATTTTCTTGGCAACGTGTCATACACACACGAAGAGGGCCGGCTTTCGGCTTCAACCATGATTAATACTATCGTTGCAAATTTCCCAATTAAACTCATTAGCAAGGATTTGGAAACAAAAATGTGGTTCAAATTATCTGAACAGCTGTTAAAGGACGAATCAAAAGAAAATATTACCCTTTTACATAAAGCGTTGAAAACTCTGTTTCAGAGATCAAGAAGGAAACAGATGTTAACTGAGTTGTGTATGAAGCTTTTGGAGGAAGAAGATAGCAGTGTTACATCAAATTTGGTAGCCATACAAATGGCTGCCAAGTCTCTAAATGCCTTCCTTGATGTGCCTGTTAAACTGTTACCAATCAGTCTTTTGTCAAGTGTTACCCCTCAGATAATCACTCTCATTACTCCATCCAGGTACTGTGCTCAGCTTAGCATTGAGAGTCAACCAAATGACTCTGAAAATTTGGACATGAATATTCATCTTCGACAAATGGACACAACTTTATGTGCGCTATTGGAAGTGTTAACTAAGGTGGTGGGAGCCTTCATAAGCAATCCACAATGGAGTAATCTTGTTAGTGAGGAGATGTGGGATAATATTCAAGGTCATCTGCGCTACCCACACATACAGGTGAGACTGAGTGCTGCCAGCCTGGTAGGTCGTCTGTTAGCTGCTCATCCTGTTGAAAGGGAGACATCACCCTCACTCGCCTCCTCGACTGCCCGAGCACGTTCACTTGTATTAGACTTGTGTGAACTTCTTCGAACGCAAGCTTCAATAGGCATTCCTCTCCTGACTCAGCTGTCACTAACGGTAGTGAGGAACCTCATATATCTGATTCGTCACTCGTGCAAGGTCTCATTAGTACTCAAAACCTCTAAATTAAGTGGTGATGTTGAAGCTGAGAGTGAAAGTACAAAAGCTGAAAACATTCTTCAAGGGGAAGATGCTGTTGCACCTAGTGCAGTTTGGGTCATTCGTCGTGTTGGTGATATGGCTTATGAAGAGCTTCAGAATAGTGGAAAGGAGTACACTTTAGTTAGAGAAGCATTGTTAAATCTCATGGCTGGTTTAGTTGTTGCCATTGGAGACAAAGTAAAAGCACCCACTCTACTCACCTACATGGTAAAACATCTTGCTCGTGAGTTATCAGACGAACACGTTCCCGAGTCTCTCATTACACGAACCAGGGAGGTAGCTGTTCTTGTTAAGGAATGCGTTGGTTTAGAGACGTATACCCGTCACCTCACCGCGGCTCAAGTTGTCCTCTCCAAGAAGCGATGGGAAAGACGTGCCCGTGACCACCAGCAGCAGGCTGTTAATCCACATCTAGCAATGAAAAAGAAGAAAAAGAAGCAAGAAGCATTAAAGGAATCGAAAAAACGAAAAATAGCCGAGAGAAAAGGAAAAGCCGTAAAAAATAAGAAGATGAAACTAAGAGATCACGTTGTTGTGAAGGGTTAATACTGTACATATCACAGTACTGTATTGTTCTAAAAATGTTAATCTGTATTGCAGAAAGATGCACTGTATTTTGAAATGCTATATAATAATGAAACTATGATTGTATAATAATGAAACTATGATTGTATAATAATGAAACTATGATTGTATAATAATGATACTATGATTGTATAATAATGATACCAGTTTTAAGTAGTAAGATTTTGTTTATCCTTTTTCTGTACTGATGTTTCTTTTAGTTTCATCAGGTACGTACCTTTAATTCTTCCATTGTGGTTAAGAATTTTAAAGTACAGTACTGTACACTATGTCTAAAAACTGTGTTAAAGCATTGATATGAATGGTAAATCTCAATCTATATCTACTTTATTACAGTGAAGTGTGCTCAAAATTAATTTAAACTGTATTGTAAGTGTCTTTTCATTTCATTAGTGCTGAATATAATTTTCTCATGTACTATACGTACTGTACAAGTACTGTATACAGTCACCCACAAAACTCCAGTAGCCTCTCCTCCTTAACCACAAACCCTGAGATTCAGACTTGTGAATCCAAAGTATTTGTGGACAGAATAATGCATCAGTGTCTACTGATTCAGGTTTGAGGAAAAGTAGGAGACAATAGGGCTTTTGTGGGTACCTGTACTGTATCTACTTTTGATGCTCCAAATCCTCGACTGCACGAACCATATTTTAGTGTTGTACCGAATCATGAGGAGTCAAGATAATATCATACATGTAGTAAAGGAGAAGGACTTTCATACCACTTAGTGTAAATCACTCCATGGCTGAGGCTACTCTGATCAGAGGACCGTGTCATGTTAAACGTCTTCACTATGGGGATACCACTATTAATATTTTATTTGGTTAGTGCCAGGCGATTTTATTCAGCAGATAGGGGGACCCTGCACACAATTGGTTAGTAGACTACTTCCTCTAACCCCTTCTCTATGGGGACGCCACTTTTAATAATTTATTTGGCTAACGCCAGATGATTTTATTCAGCAGAGAGAAGGACCCCATAAACAAGTGGTTAATACAGTAGTAGAATACATTGACCAGGAAGATAATTTTAGATAATGTATGTATATGATGTAAGGGGCATTTACAGCCAAGTAAATTAACATTTTAAGAGAAAAACTAACATTGTAGGTACACTGAGGCCTCAACCTAGTTGCCAACTTTGTTGAACACAAAGCCTAGCAAGGCATCACACTATTAGTGCAATGTATTTCAAGGTTGATTAACATTAATTTTAGTGTTGCATTGTTAGTAAGTGGAATTTCTTTACTGAAATCAAGTGTAGCATTGTACAGTCTTGGTTTTCACATACAAACAGTAAATCACCATGCCAAAGCACTGTAGAAAGTGAACTACAGTAGTCATATAAACAAAGTGCAATCCTGTAACCATTAATGACAACTGACCTGTCTAGTGGAAGATCATTGCAATACATTAAGTTGGGTTTAGTTTGTTTTATCCGTCATAAATAATGATTTATGCTCACCTTGTATACAAAATTCTAGCACTTGCAGCAAGCTTATTTCGACATACCATACCGTCACATGTTTTCTTTATATTTTAACTTTTTTCTAAATACATATAGCTGAAATATTGTGTGTTGATTTTTCTAAGGAAATCATCATAATCATGCCTGTTAGCTATGCATCTATGAACTGAACTGTGGCCAAAAAAGTACAATAATTAGGATGCTTCAAGGAAGAGGCATAAGGGGAATTACCTTGTCCTAAAGACACAGATGGAATATTCTCAACCCCAACAATATTACACTTCAGAGACAGTACTGAAGTGGTAGATGATGTACAGTATTGAACTTAACACAAGGTAAGAATATATAACCAAACTAGCCAACCATAGTGTGTTGGGTATATCTTATGTGGACTGTAGCTTGTGTGACTGTGTGTCCTGTGGTGTGGACTGTAGCTTGTGTGACTGTGTGTCTTGTGGTGTGAACTGTAGCTTGTGTGACTGTGTGTCTTGTGGTGTGAACTGTAGCTTGTGACTGTGTGTCTTGTGGTGTGAACTGTGGCTTGTGTGACTGTGTGTCTTGTGGTGTGAACTGTAGCTTGTGTGACTGTGTGTCTTGTGGTGTGGACTGTAGCTTATGTGACTGTGTGTCTTGTGGTGTGAACTGTAGCTTGTGTGACTGTGTGTCTTGTGGTGTGAACTGTAGCTTGTGTGACTGTGTCTTGTGGTGTGGACTGTAGCTTGTGTGTCTTGTGGTGTGGACTGTAGCTTGTGTGACTGTGTGTCTTGTGGTGTGGACTGTAGCTTGTGTGACTGTGTGTCTTGTGGTGTGGACTGTAGCTTGTGTGACTGTGTGTATGATTTTGTATAGCTTGTTGTTATGCGAGACTTTGTGTAAATTGTGTGTAGTATTGTTATGATTGTGTAACAAGATGCGTCTGTGTTCAGACTGTTAAATGATTGTCTATACCGTATATTGTTGTGTGTGACTATATAGGAGTTTACTGTGGTGCATCTCAGGGTTTATAAGAGTGCATTTTCACTGATGTAAATTTATTCTAGAAAGGAAAATATTTTGTGGTTATACGAAGGCTCTAACTTGCATAGAGTGAGAGGCGTGTGGTAATGGGTGGCTTGAGGTCTCTGCATGGCGACCTTGGGGGAGAGGTTGGTGGGTTCTCGCATTCTTGAATTGTGTGTGTGGCCTTGTGAGCTAATTGTTTCTGGACTCATGTCTCCCACGCTCTCTCCTACGCCTTATACCTACACAATGCGTACAAACACATGTACACTCACAGTTGCTCTTACACGCACACATCCTACACGTACACACAAGAAGTTGCTCTCAAGAACGTACACGCCTTCTACGAACATACGTACACACACGCGCCTTGTATGCGTAAGTTACTGGTCATCTACTACATTACAAATACTGTACATGCAGGCAAGAGAGAGCGCACTCAAAGATCCACAAGCGAATAAACATGCAGTTGCAAACATGTACACGTACAAACATACAATCACGGACTTGTAAGAACTATGCAAACAAACACACAAATAAAAAAAAAGTAATCGCGCACACAGATGCAACCTCTCATGCACATGCAGGCATACACATTGACCTACAAACACGCACACGTAAAGGAATCAATGAATGAAAATACATTTATGTATGGACACACATTAATACACACCCAACACTAGGTTATTCACATAAGCACACTTGAAATATATATGCAAATACTCTTACACTCAAATGCAAATAATGGGCCATTATATCAGCATAAGTATTACAACAAAATGCCCTCCTTGGTAGAATAGTAAACCTTCATATCAAGTCAAATGAACAACAAAATATAAATTGTATATCAACACAAGGTAGGAACATATTCGTATCAGATTTTCTTTTAGACGACAAATGTGAACGTTAACATTTGATATCGCGTTAATATTTGATATCGATATTACAGTTATGAACCATTTATGTAAAGGTAACGATATTCTGTAATACCACTTTCAGAGTACCAACGTATATTCCTCCTCCTGTTCTACCATTATACAGTATTCTAATGACTTAAATTTACTTCCAAATCATGAACAAGATAAAGAAGTGGGAAGATGGGTTGGTCTGGATTCGTTATTTGTTTCAATCGGTATGAATAACTCTAAAGTGAGATATTAAACTACAAATGAAGAAAACAGCTATGAAGGCGAATGGGTATATAATACAAAATGACGTGTGGCAGTAGACATGACAAGGGAGTGAGTTTGTATTGTTTATACCAGAGTTTGAGTGAGCGCGGGGGTTGAGTGAGCCGCGCAGGTCCTCCTCCTCCAGGGCTGCGTGAGACAAGGTGACTGATGCCAATACTCGGCAGATGAATCTACCCTAAATTTATGTACACAACATGTCTTTCATTTACAAACTGAATATCACAATATACTTACTGTAATGGAATATATATTAATACTAATTATAAGTTTATTGGACGATATATGGTAATAATATGAAGAGAAAAATGGTGTAAACTGGCATCTGAAGGACCGACGGCAGCGTCGCAGCTGTAATGAGGCTGCCTCAGTACGATGACGTCTCTCGTGTAAGCGTCAATGTAGATGGGGCAGTGTCCAATTTACCCCACTGTTGTGACGCCTGGATGTGCCTTTGTGCTTTATTGTGAGTTTGGAACTCATGTCAGTGATTAGCAGCGGGCAGGTGTGGGCGGGGGCCCCTACAGCATCTGTGGTGAACCAGGATCAGTGAGGGGAGAGCTACCACCGTGTTGTTGTGATGGCGGAGGTGGCAGGGGCGAACCTCCCCTCGCTAGCCACTCGTCACCGCCGTCACTGTAGCCCATCGCCTTTGCATCAGGCCCCACTTACTCTCGCCATGGCCGTAGGCATTAGGCGAACTCTAGTGAGCCAATACCACAACCGCTACAGACTCCCTGTCCCTCTGTGCCACTCGACGAGCCCAGCCCAAGACACCACCCCTACTAGGACCCTCACCTCGACCCTTGTATGTCCGGCGGTGTGCAGGGAGCCCAACACCACCCCCATGTGAGCCACAGGTATGTCTACTACAGCTGACACCATCACTATCTTACATACAAACCTAATTCACACTTAAAGTCACCCAACACTTAACAAAACACTAACATGTTATAACACAGTGTCACAAAGAAGTCACGCCACATCAGTACTTCATAACAAAGTCAACATTGTGGTTTATCCCGACATCACAGTTATGTACTCTTGCAGTTTGTCTGACTTACAATAATATTAGTGAGGCGAAATGTTATAACAAAGCAAGACAAAACAAGACACGGGAAGATGTAACACAATACCAGCGTGAAAACAAAGTAGCATTTACCAACATAACACAATAAATATATGGCTTGAAACTAACACATCACAACACAGCAACATGCTTCAACACAGAAACAAAATGTTGCAATTCAACACCCTGTCAACATATCAACACAGAAAGATGTCAGCATAGCAGTGTGTCACTACAGCAATGCAATTCAATACCCTGTAACTGTACATACACAGTTTAATGCAGCATATCACAGCCTATTGACTTCTCTTTAACACAGCATTATTGTCTCAACTTGTTAAGGCACATTATAATTCAGTGAAGTAACATGCCGTAGCTGTAAATATTTCAGCACAGCACCACGCCTGGTACTGCACCACATAACATGTTATAACAGTAGTATTTAACACGAGAAATATGTTACAACTCAACAGCATGCAACATTGCAATAACACATTAGTGCACAAGAGAACAATGTGTTTTAACAGCAGTGGCATCACAGTCCAGCATCATGTTACAACGTATCTCAACACAACGCTACATGGCATAGGCCCAACTCAGCACAAAGTAAAACCACTATTGCAGAAACATGCCATATGTACTCACCTCTAACCACCAGCATGGTTCGTTACAGCATGTTGCAGCACAATACAGCAGCAATATTGGATGTTACCACATAACAAGATAGTGTTATAGTTCAACACAGCAGCACCATTGTACATTGTATACAGTGCAGCAGCAGCAGAAGTATTGTACATTACAACACAACAGCATTGTACTATACGTTACAATGCAGCAACATTGTACTATACGTTACAGCATAATAACACAACAGAAACATTGTATGTTACAGCACAACACAGCAGCAGGAACGTACCATATAATGACAGGACAACACAGCATCAACAGATTTTACAGCATAAACGTCATCAGTAGGGAAGCATCGGAACCATAATACTTAGGGTATTATAGCTATTAAAATTTTGTTCAATACGTTTTAAGTATATAACATTCAGAAACCATAGTACCGTATGATGTTATTGGTATATGTTAATTTTTTAAGTCATTTGTGAAACTAAAGTTAGGAATATGAAGATTTAGATTATTTATTGTTTACTTCATGCAGAGGGCTACAGTGTTGTTTAAAGGTGAATCACACATGCTTGCTAGATAACATGCAACCTTGTGTTAATGATCCCTTCACTGCATGCGGTATTTCATAAACTAAGTTCCGGTGAATCCCTAGTCACCAGTGCTGCTTTCTGTAGCACAATACAGAAGAGTACGTTATAATAGCAACAACGTACCATATCAGCATCATGACTCAGCAGCTGTATGGTGTAATTCTACTCTTGGTCACAATATACGTAGTCTAAATGCATAGATAACGGTACATCTTGGTACAGCAGTCTGTCGCAGTGTATCGACCTTTCAGCATGTCAGCATAGAATTACACAACAGTAGTACATTGCAACAAGGTAATATACCACAATACAGCACTATTTCACAGCATAGCAACATGTCACAACACAGCAACCGCTTACAACTCACAGGACTAACATCACAGCAACAGAGCATGCCGCAACACTTAAACGTAACACAGTAACAATTGACAAGACGAACGTGACAAGCCTGATATTACAACACTAGTATGCCAGAATATAGCAGCATATCACAGCACCACAACCTGTTACAACAACACTATCAGTATTCCAAAACACATGTAGCAGGACTTAACAGCAAGGACCTCGACACAGTAAAGACGTTCAGCCGTGACCTAGACCTGGGCTACTATTAGGGAAGCCCTGGCCCTAAGGTGGGAGATTTCTCCCACACACGCAGTACAGCCGTATGTCAAACAAGCAAAGTATCAAAACGTTTGAATTCCTCCAAACACTACAAGTTCTACCACAGCAGCAGTAGTTCACCAACAGTAGCAGTAATTTGAATCTGTAATGTTATATTTGTAATAAGATGTTGGTAGAGAAAGGAATGCATGACAGTTTCGGGAGATGGTAGGCCTATGACTAGCTTAGTACTGAAGCGCAGCGCTTATAAACACAACGGAAAATGCACTGTACCAAGGCTGATACATGGCCCCCTGTTAGGAGATGTAGCAATTTTAGGTCACTTTGAAATACTTTTTAAATAAAATATTTAACATGTAGACAAGGACGCCATTACTTGTAGGTGTTAGGTTATCAGCTAAAGCGTGGAACAGCAGAGGAATAATTTGGTGAATTTTCATTTAATTTCGACAACAGGAACTGAATAGCCTACCCATAAAATACAGATACTGAAAACTTGGTAGGTAAACTAGTTACTTACCCTCGTATTATACTGCAGTGTGTTCCAGCAACATATTACAACACAGCCCAGTAATTTTTCACAACATAATACAGCAACGTCGCAACATAACACAGCTACATGTCACAACATAACCCAGAGCATGTCACAACACAACAATAAATATTTTCATATTAACAAGGCGGCATACCAGGAATGATAGGAGCTCGTCTCACTACGAGAAGAAATTATATATAATAAACATGAACTTTTAGATAGCATGATGTCATCAGTTGACTATCTTCAAAAGTGGTGTGTGATGTCAACAAATTGTGGGTTACACTTATAATGGTGTTGCTAAGGTTTATTACGTGTATTGTTGTGGTGATGGTGGGGGGGGAGGGGCGAGTGTAGGAGGTAATAATGTTGTGGCTAGATATTGTACAGGTTGTCCCCTCGAGGCCCCAGTTTACCTCAGCGTCACGACACACGCAAAACCCTTATTGCCTGCCAGTTTCCTGGGGCTCCTCGCTGCCCCTTCACACCTCTTCAGGCATCGACATTCACGTAGAAAATTTGTGCCGAGTAGCCTATTCGTGAGTTGTTTGTACCTTACAGCTCAGTTAACACTAGTAATTTTGTGAAGAGTATTTGTAAGTTTTACCCACAATGCACTCTGACTCTAACCTAACCAAAGCTAACCTAACCTACGTGCAATGCCATCATGTGACTTTATTTTCCTGTGGACATATATTTCCGTCCACCCGTAACACACCCTTAACCCCAAGTTGCAATTCCTCTGACCACCAACACATCACCATCTTAATTTTGTGTCCCTTTGGTTAACATATCTACTGTATCTAGTAATAATTTTTTTCTAGTATATATTACAAGTAAATGTTAAATATTATACCTTAATGTATATGGGGTGGTTGTTACGTATCTCAGTACAATACTTGGGTGAAGTTTTGTGTCAATCCTATGTTTACTTCGGCCAGTGTATGTACTCTACCGTACGAGAAACTAAGCAGCCCGCCCTGCAGCCTTGTTGAGGTGTAACACCTTAAATATGTTTGTAGTTTTCACTTGAAGACGTTTACTAATTAATAACTTACAGGGCAAGGACAGTGTAATCTTAAGATGTGGTTCATGTGTAAATGTGGAAACGTTCTTGTCTACTAATAACAAGCTTTTGATATACAGTATCCACGTTTTTTACATGAAAATTGCGTGAGTGGCACGATCCTCATTTTTTTAACAACATAAATACATGATTGTAGGTCACGTTCTGTACTCCATAGCAAGTGGAGATGAACGTGGGCAGATGTGTCATTAGTGCCTTGGAGGACATGACTGGGCAGCGTGACATTTCCATCAGAATGTCAACACTCATTTTAAAAAGGAGGCGTTAGTGGTGTGGGCGAAAGGACGTTAGGCATTGTGGATTGCTATTCGTGTTGGCGCCTTTAGTCCTATGTTTTCCCCCACTTTATTTTACACAACCGGGATATAGTTAATTAGCATAGCTTCCCTCGTTACTGTTATTATTAGTTTGTTGCAGCTGTACACGGTAGTTATTTATAGTTACTGTGGGGCTGAAAATCTTAGAATCCATCTCTGTGTTTCTGGCTCGACTTGGGAGGTATTTCCTGTATCTATTTAAGTGGGTAAGTGCTCAGTGCTGTCCCTGTCTGAGCATTATATAAACAAAACTGACCTTTATATGGAATCCACCACACCATCATCCACAAAAGGCTCATTGTTGGACTAATGGTCTCACAACAGCGACTCTACAACTAGCTTAAATTTAGTTATACATTCTCGGGAGTACATCACCAGTGTGTTATGGGAAGCACTGTACAGGTATATCCCCCCCCCCCCCCCCTCTCTCTCTCTGACTCGCACAGTAGGTAAATGTTGCCAGGTCAAGGTTAATTCAAATAATGATTAGATATACTTAGGATTACAGCGTCAGTGGAGTTACCTTAAGAGTAGAGAAAGATGACGCTCGCTCAGTCTTCACAGGCAACGTTCACTATGGCCGGTTCGGCTTCTGCATTTAAATGCCTTTCGATCAATTAGGATAATTTATTTAAATTATTGAAAACAAATGACATTCTAAGTTGGCCTACAATGTTAAAAGCGTCGTTATATTGGCTTCATTCATTGTCAGCGTTTTGTGAATTCGCTTGATACGACAGGACAAGTTAAAATTCCATCCATATATTTTTTTATAAATTTAGGGTAGAATTAATTTATAGGGCAGATACTATGATTCAGGGTAGGAATATCTTTTGTTAAGACATTATGAAGAGTTATATATAATTCAGTGTAAATATAATTCCCTGGCGTTAGTTTATCAGTGTCTAAAATAACGTGTTGTGGTGTTGTAAACTTGGCAGTGTGTGGTGCGCGCTTCAGAACTTGAACTTGTTTTGGGAATTACTGGCCACTTCGCCTTTAGGCTATTTCGCTTCAGATGCGCGTCCCTGTTTATATACCTCGGATAGGATGTGTGTGTACGTACGTACTTATACATGGCGACCTGTAGTGTAATTGGTCAGCATGCTCGCTTCACAAGCGAGCGGACCCGGGTTCGATCCTTGGGCAGCAACATACCCTGGATGTTAAGAGATCTACGGTTCGTGTTCCGGGGTAATGGTTAGCCAGTGGAATTGTCCGGTCTTCTCGGACTATTCCTTTACACTGGGTCATGCAATTCGTTAACTTAGGGTGTGGTTGTTGTGTTGGTGACAGCTTCTACACCTTAAACAAATTCACGCCTAGGTGGCCTTTGGGCCGTCCATCCTCGTTACACGAGGGACAACCATTATTTTATTTATACTTCAGGTAGGGAATGTTTTTTTTTTTTATTATTATTTTTACCTCGGATAGGATGTGTGTATGAACGTGTCCAATTGAGATACGTATATTACCTCCAAATAGGATACGTATGCATGTATGTACTGGTAATGTTACGTACCACGTTATAGAGTTAACACGTGATTTAGGCGGTGTGTGAAGGACTCTACTGGGTGTTCACCATGACGAGTTTGTTGAGCAACATATAATTGGACACATTATGGTGAGTTAGCACTGTACCACCGACTCCCACACTCAGTTGCTGTGGTGTGAACTTAACACACAGTAAGTTTCTGTGTCCCACGACTGTGTTGTGAACTTAACACATAGGAAATGTATTTGTTATAACCAACTGCTGTGGTCGGAACTTATCACACGGTATCTATATCCTGTTCAATTGCTGTGGTGCGTATCCCTCAGTTTGTGTCAAAAATGTGTTATTTGTCAATGCTATCGACTACTCTGGCAAACACCGGGACTTGTATGTTGCTGTCTTCAGTAATTGCAATATCAAGAATACATCTGGCAGGTAGACTCATTATATTAGTAATTATAGTATAATTAACTACAAAATTACGGTTATTCGCACAATAAATTCCTGCCAACGGTAAAGGAATCTGAGTGTATACCTGTCTGTACTGTTAAACCGCACACGGCCACATATATATCTTCCACTGGGCAGCAACACAACGTTATGTTCGGCAGAGAGATTTTAGCTTCACTACAAAGTGGAAGGAGAGGAACACGAGAAGCTGTAGAACAAGAGTGGTTAAACCAGAGATGAAACCGTATTCTTAAAGGTACTCGAGCACTGCTTTGCTCGTCAGCATTATATAAATTAGTAATAACATTTGTTCATTAAGATACCATGCAAATTTATAACTGGTTTTGCATTTATATAGACAATGTAGGTATACAATTAAGTACATGTAGACATAATGTAGGTATACGGTGTACTTAGACCACTCAGTATACAATGAAACCTCCATATAACGGACTTCTCTCTCCATAGAATCCGTTAGAGGGGGGGGGGGGTTCATATCTAACAGACCCCTCGTTTCAACGTAGTTTCATCTTTATATACTTCGTTAGATGGATGTTAAGCAACTAACAGAACCTCGATACAACGGACTTTCCTCTCTATATAGTCGGTTAAATAGAGATTTTACTGTTTATAGGCAAGATTTCCTCTACATTTCATCTGTTTATGGTAAAGCATAGTGTACCGAGGTGTGTGTGGTGGTCTGACGCCAGGTATTTGATCAATAGTGGTGTTGTAGCTTACTTAGTGATTTACGGTTTTGGGTTATACTGTACTGTATAGTGAATAAAACTGTTGTATATGAGAGTAGACAGGAAGTGGCTAGCGTGGTGTTGTAGTAGTAGTAATGGTATAATAGTTGTAATAGTATAGTATATTATAGTAGTAATAGTATTGTAGTACTAGTTGTAGCAGCATATAAGTCGTAGTGGCATCACGATGATTTTGAAAATACACGACCCGTCTGTCACACTCACACCCTTAAATAACTCAGCCACACGAGTCTTCCTTTGGAGCAAAATATACACAATATATAGCTCAATTATCATTGTTACCAGTCATGGGCTAACTACGACTGACGATTGCCGCAAAACTGGAACTGTTAGCCAGGAATGGGTTTGGTATTAGTAACTGGTGTGTGTGTGTGTGAAGGGGAGGGAGAGGGCGGCGCCAGACATGAGACGGCAAGAGCGGCTGTGTATTTGTGAGTCACCGTAATGTGTTGATTGTCAGTGTAGCTGCTCTTCCTCCCCCCCTCTCCCCTCCCTCTTATAATCTCCCCGCTTGCAAGTTGTCTCCCTCACCTCATACTCCTACCCCCTCCCTCCCTTCGCCATTGTCTCACTCACGCCCTTCCTCACTAAAAAAAGGGGGGAGGGGGGGGGGGGAGATGGGTGTGGGTGGTTGTGGTGGAGCACAATTGTCCAGTGAGGGAAGAGACGACTACACAACTACACACACTGTCGGTCGGATCCCTCCCCCCAACCCCCTCCTCGCTCCCTGACTCATCCTTCACCCCCACCCCCTCACCCCACCCCTGGCCTGACCTTGACGGGTGAAGGAGGTAGAGTGATGGGGAGAAGGAAGGGGAGTGGGTAAAGGAAGGGGAGTGTGGTGATTGGGTAAAGGAAGGGGAGTGTGGTGATTGGGTGAAGGAAGGGGAGTGTGGTGGTTGGGTGAAGGAAGGGGAGTGTGGTGATTGGGTGAAGGAAGGGGAGTGTGGTGATTGGGTGAAGGAAGGGGAGTGTGGTGATTGGGTGAAGGGAGGGGAGTTTGGTGATTGAGTGAAGGAAGGGGAGTTTAGTGGTGGGGTGTGATGAGAGCGAGAAGAGTGTATCGAAGGCATGGAGAGGGTGGTGGTGGGTGAGTGGTGAGGGCGGGACAGGACAGGTGTGGTAGGATGTGTTACAGGAAGTGGTGGGTCGCTGCGGCAGGTGGGCGCCGGGGGGGGGGGGTGGAAGGCAGGAAACGGGTGTGAGGAGAGACGGAGAGAGGCGATGACGAAGAATGGGAGAGAGGATGTTCTGTGATGCGAGGGGTGAGGGTGGGGAAGCTAAGGTGAGAAGGGAGGGAAGAGGGGCAGCAATGGTGAGAGTGGGGGAGGGACAACTATGGTGAGTGGAGGGAGAGGGGCAGCTAAGATGAGAAGGGAGGGAAGAGGGGGCAGCAATGGTGAGGGTGGGGTAGGGGCAGCTGTGGTGAGGGAGGGAGAGGGGCAACTCTGCGGGTTTTAGGAGTTACCTTACTGTACTGATGCATATGTCAGAGTGGGTGAGAAGGGAATGTATAGGGTAATATGTGTGGTCTAGGTGAGTGTTAACTGTAAATAGTGGACAAACTGAATTAAATTAGCTTACATTTGTCTTGATTTTTTGTTACTCTACTTAATTTTTAATTAAAACAGTGTTTAATTATCCTTGCATGTATTGATTTAATTATTCATGCATGTACAGTAGCTAAAACAACTATCTGTGCATAATTTGTGGGAAACAATATGAGACCTTGGAAAATAAATTTTGGTGTACGAGGGCTGTCACTAGTCACACGTAAAATTTTGGAGCATATCAACCCCTACCTGCACAGATAGTTGTTTTAGCTACTGTACACTCACTAAAAGATTATTCTGCACCTTAACGGGGTTATACAATATGACACCGGACCAAGAAATCTGATAACACTCATCGGGGCATCTGTCGGATGGTTTCAGAGCCAAGGGTGCAGAATATTTTTTTAGCGTGTGTACTCTCGCCAAAAATACTAGAACGCTAAGCACTATGCAATCTGAAAAATGACAGAAGATTCTGAAACCATTCTGAGATGACAAGCCCCATTTTACCCAGCATGCATGCTACATTACAATTATATGTCTTTTTTTATTATCATCCTTCTTACATGTTGACACAATCTCAGAAAACCTCTTCGCCCTCTACCTTCTCAGACATTTCATTGTTTTATATCTTACACATTGTTTTATATCTTCCATTCTGATAACTCATTTGTGTAATTGGAATTTTAGATAATTTCTTTCCCTTTTGATTTCATATAACACTGCCATAAGTTAAGGTAGGAAGTAACTATTCTATCTCTTGAATTCCTTCTTTACTTCTCAGCTCTTCAATCATCCTCCCAAGTTGAGTTCTTTCCCTACTTGCCCTTACCACTGTACCATTCTTAACATTGCTTCCAAATATTTTAACCTTTAAACCTTGTCTTGTATTTTATTATTCATCACACAGTTGTCATTTAAAAATATTATTTACTGGATGTAATTTTGTTGTAAAATTGTGAACTGAAGCAGTAGACTACAATAGAGTAGAGTACAGTACCAGTACAGTACAATGTAGATTCATTCCTATATGAGGGTAACAAGAACTAAGCTTTTTGCTGTCAGTTGGTGATCTTGAAAGGTTCTACTACTGTAATGTGACCATATGTTTTTCATACAACTATTAAGAAATTTCCCCTTGGCAATTTTATTGATATAGTTTTAAATATTTGCAGGGCGCGAGGATGGGGTGCGTGGCCAGCAAGCCTGACATCAACGACCTACATGCCAACATCTTCCAGGTGGTGAATGTGGATGACCTCGGCCACCGCTTCAGTGCCGCTAAGCTGGAGGTGACGGACACCGATTTGGTGCTTCACCAACGCGGCAAGTCCGCAATTCACTGGCCACTCCGCTGTCTCCGTCGCTATGGCTTTGATGCAGAGCTATTCAGCTTTGAGTCAGGCCGAAGGTGCCCCACAGGTCCGGGCATCTACGCCTTCAAGTGCCGACGGGCAGAGGCACTTTTTAACATGTTGCAACTCCAGATTCAAAACATCACTGAAGATGCAGCATCTCGAGATATTGCTGCTCTTCCTCCTCAAGTGGTCAATGAAAATCGAGACTTGACCCATGATGATTCCCGCAACAGTGGGACTGCTGGGGCTACAGATATTGAGGGTTATTTGGAACCTGTGCAACGACCACACCCCAGAGTCTCGAACAATAAAGGGGCGACCTCTATAGGTGTGCCAACTGGTTCAAGTGTTAGTGGAGTAAATAGTGTTGTTGGAAGTGGAAGTGTTAGTGGAGGTGGTATGTCATATGGTGGGGCAACTGGTGTTGTGGTTGGTGGTGGGCTGGGTACAATTCGTTCCCCTGCATCTCCCCCTGCACAACTTAGCCCAACTCGTCATTCCTGCTATGAAAACACTTATGATATAACCCGAACTGAAGAGACCCCACCAACTCCAGGCCATAACATGAGAGAACCACCACCTACACCAACAGAACCACTCAGACCAGTGTTTGTAAATCATATTGATAAAACAGTGTCCTATGACCATAGTGTGAGGCCAGCTTCATATTCAGATAGATCCACATCACAGTTAAATTCAACACAGTCAAAGCGCCCAAGATCATATGTGAACATTAACTCTAGTAAACCTCATTATGATGTGAATACAAATGATCTAGTGTATGTCAATGTAGGCCCGGAGCGTCACCATGACCACAACCATGTATATGTCAATCTTGGGCAGGAGAAAGATGTACCTGCAGTGCCTCCTCGATCCTCTCTGGCTGCGGGGTCTGCAGGATCAGGTTCCTCTCATTCTGGTACCACCACTACCACAGACACAGACCACCAACCTTCGCAGATAAACTATATCATCCTCGATCTAGACCCTGGCTCAGATTCCTCTCAAGCAGCTCCAGTCAGTCCACTAGGATCTGTAGCGTCTGGCCCTGAATCACCACATCATTTAGCTGAAGGCTATGCTACCATTGACTTTGATAAGACAGCAGCTCTGTTAGACACGGCAATGGCAGCATCTGCGTGGGAGGATGGCTCAAGAAAAACAAGACACAATTCCACTTTCACAAACCCGGCAACTCTAACACGACACAACTCTTCTTTGTCAGATTGAGATACCGTATAAATTTTAGTGCAGACTTCCTGATTGAATCATTGATGGAAATGGCAGGAGCCTGCTGTTTTGCAAATCAAGATGGATTTCTATTACAGCTAAAATGGCTTCAGTAGGAACCTGCCACTGCTAATAAATAATACATCTATGTGATGTGCCAAAAAGCTCTCGGGAGCAGTATTATAGCTGTATATAGGTACTCTGACCAGGAAATATGTGCACAATTCAGCTGATAAACCTTTGAATTAAAGGTGAACAGTTTTCTTCTTTTTACAGTGATGATTGGGCAGATAATCATACTTGTGATTTTTTTTTGTAGCAGTCAATGTGGCTGTTTTTTTTTCTACCAAAGTGCCCCTCTGGCTGCTGAGGACCCGTGTGACCCTTTGTGACCAGCCTTCAAGTTAACCTTGCCCCTCCACCCCTGTGACCCATCTTCACCCTTCTGGTTGCTGATGACTGGTAGTAGCCCTTGTCATTTGCCTTCAGGTCAATCATGCCTCAGTGGATGTTCACAACCCATGTAACTTTTTTCTCTCTTTATCAGCCCATCTGTTGGGCTTTGGAGAATCTGTATGATCCTTACTGGCTAGCCTTTACGTCTAACCTCTCGATACTTGGACATTTGGTCCTCTGTTGCAAAAGCATCAGCCTTACCTGGCTTTTTGACTTGCGATCTCATATGACCCCTGTTGTGGTTTAACTCTTGTGTGGCTGTTAAGAACCTAGTTAATTTACTTTTAAGTCAATTTTGAAACCTTTATAGCCTCCTCTTGTAGGCATTTGCCTCTTACATCAACCATTCTACTTACATATAGGCTCAATGTACTTTTTGTTCATGGACTTGTAGTTGATGGGAATTATATATCAACTTTCATTAGCAATAGCCTGATTTTTTGTGGAAAAATGTTACATATACAGTAATGTGTAAATTGTTATTGAATAAGAATGCCTTCCTTGAGTGCTGAATTGATCCACAGTTTGACATGTATGACAATATATCAAAACAAATCATGCTTTATAAATGTATTTTTTTATTGTTAATTATTCTAAAATTGGGTTGAAATTAAAGGCATCTCAGTGTTAGATATTGAAATTCTCATATTTACAACTGTTTAAATATTTGTAGGGACTTAGGCATGTTTTTATATAAAATAAGAATATACAAACATTATAGGAATAAAAGTTAAATTGGTTTCTAGATAATTTTTTAAAAGGTAATTATTTAGTAGTTATGAAAGATTATGTTGTGTATTTAATTATTTTACTGTTTGTTGATCATAAATGTAATGAGGTCGTTTATTGAAAACAAAAATTTTTAGTTAGACAAGTTGGCCATGGAAGTACTGTCGACAGAAATACTAAGGGATCCCCCTTTTCTCTTACTGATGGTTCTTGCCTAAAGCCACATTTACACACCAGAACTATTTGGTGGTGTCACACAATGTCATACAATACTACACCATCCTTCTGATACTGCTTTATATAATTTTGCTGTTTCCCTTCATTCCATTGTCTTTTCGTTCTTTCCTGCATGTTTTCTCGCCCCTGCATACTTGAAGAAATTCTCATTCTTTTGGGATTCATATTTCTAGTGCAAGCAAATGGTAGCTGCTTCACTGAAGTGATAACTAAACCAGGATGAAGAAATGTTCACCAAATATTTTATATTTTTGGTCTTGATCACTTGAAGGTGTAGAGATGGTCAGCAACTGAAATGTTTGATGAAAATTCGCGAGTACCGTCACCGATTGCAGTAAAGGTATGCGAGGAATTTTTTCTTCATCATCATCTCTTCATCCCATGATCAAGTGTTGCAAAGCAGCATTAACAATCTAACTGGTTCTTAATCTTTGCAAGCTAGAGGCAGACCTAAGGGTCACTTATTTTCTTGTGCAAGAAATCAAATAATTTTACAGTATTGTTAACTTGGAAGCAAAAGAGCATCATAATTAATAATTTCGGTAGCTCCTGGTGCAGCTGACACTACTACAGTATACTTGTAATACAAGAAATGTTGCTCACAATTCATCAACCTTGCCTTCTGTGTTAATCCTGAATTTTTTTCTTTATCCCTTTTCATAAGTTGGTAAAATGGCAACTTCACATTACTTCACTTGTTGAAGAAACTTTGCCTTTCTTGTCTGTTTATGAAGGAAATGTTGGTATCCAGTCAGTTAAGCACATGAATGCAGTAATACCAGATACTTGTTGCACGAAGTGTTAAAGAGTCTTCACTAATTGTTTTCTTAGGTTTCATTAATCTGAGTCCAGGGTTCATATGATCCAGTCAGTATTATGAATGAAATTGCAACACCAAGTGGGCAATGGGGAGGGGGAGGGGCACACTGGAAGGGGGCTTTCACGTTTTGGTACTACTAGTTAGGCATGGCCACTGGCATTGGTGAAGGGATGTTAGTACTTTGATGGGAGATGGATACTACTACACAGTGTAAGCACTTTTGGATTTGCAGTAGCACTGCTGGTGGGGCTTGGTCACTGATGGTGTGGTCTGCTACAGCTTGCAAGCCTTGGGTGTTGCAGATATGAGATGGTGCTTTAATGGAGCATGAGCACTGTGTGGTATAAAATTGGTAATGGGGTATAGGCCCTGCTGGCGTAATGTGGCACTGCTAGCAGGGCAAAGGTTATGTTGGTAAGGCATAGCAGTGCCAGTGGGGCAAGAACACTGCTGGTGTGGAAATGTTCTGCTAGGGTTGCATGCACTGCCAGCAAGGTAGAGGAAAGCAAATGTTGATGTGGCATGACTGCCACACAGGCATGGATGAACACCCTGCTGGCATGGTAAGGCACTGCTAGCTGGGCATGGGCACTGTTAGTGTGTCATTATCCTGCTAGCAGAGCATAGGCAGTGTTAGCAGGACAAGAATACACTTCCACTCTACACCACTAGTTCAGCATTGGAATCTTCGTAGCATTAGTAACTAGATAATTTTTAACATCTGTTCTCACAGCTGCAAGACTGTTAAAGATTCTTACAAATTGTAAAGTTTTTTATGGAACACTTAGGATAGATTTGCACAATTTGTGTAAAATGCTTTATGTTCCATGCCTGATGTCAGAATGATGACATGCAGATCTCACGTGAAGCTAGAGTGTATGTGATGGACTTTGCCCACCGAGGACCAGCCTCCTGGCTGCTTCAGGAGAAGCTGTAGTCCCCGGCAAGATGCATTTGTAATATATATCCAAAGACTAACCAGATAAAAAATATTTGCATTGTTTATTTGAAAGGATTTTGACTAGATTATAAAATGTTATTTACTATGGTATTTTCATTAATCCCACAAAATATATCTTGATACAAGGTTTTTGTTACTCAATCCTAACAAGAAAGGAGGGAAAGAGTTACTATTTTATGTTATTTGAGACTATGATTTTGCTATGTGGAATGATCATATTTTGATAAAAAATAGCCAAACAAATTATTCTGTCACATCTACCAACCTTATGTAAAGGTACATAAGATATTGTTACAGTATTTTTTTTTTGCTTAGGTATTCTTTGAAACTAATGTTTTCGGTTGTAATCTTTAGGTTTGATCTACTGTTATAATGCCTTATACATAATGCAGTAAATTTGGGCAATGATATACACACCTACTAACACTGCCACTTCAAGTCACAAAGTTGTTGCTGGCTAGTGTATGTTTATACAGTATACTGAAGAAATTTTCAATGTAAACATGATTTTGTTTCGGTAATTTCTAATATAGCAGCTAATAATCAAGCGGCAATAAGTGTAAACACACAGTACAAATGCACTGGGCTGTCAGTGATGTTTAATAATGCTAATGTATCGCATTTCATTGCAGTCTTTGTTATAGGTGTGAGTTTAATAACATATAGTCCTGTAGACTGAGGGTCTTGGGATTAACAAACCTTCAGATAAAGCACAATAAGGCAGAGCTCCATGAAACATTCAAAATCTTGAAAGGGTCAGAAAATACCAGCACAAGGAAATACAGTACTTTTCACACAGAGGATGGTAGACCTATGGAAAGGTCTACCAGCTCAAGCTGTGGAATCAAGAACAGAGCTGGGCTTCAAAATAACCCTTCACAAAATTATCAAAAACAATGGAGGGATCTTACACGGGCCACTGGCCTCCTTCCCTCGGCATGGTCACCTCTAGTAGGTGGCCATTCGGTAAATAGGTATTCAAGCAAGCAAGTCCATCACCCACACAAGATAGGACAATCATAAGATTAATTAACATCAAATGATAGTATCCATCTACCTGACTTGATTGTTATAATTCAGTCTCAGACATGAAAAAGAAATTTATTAAAATTTGAATTTAGTTCTGTTTATTGTAAAAAATAATAATTAAGAAATGGGGCCAAGTGCACATTAAAAGAAAAAAATTATACCCTGCTGAAAGTTGGTTCACCATTAAAGCTCTTGGCTTTTTTCTATTAATGGCAAGTTTAAAGGTAAAAAATAGCAAATTCAAATGAACTGGATGCAAACTATTGAAGACCAGACTTGGCACCACATGCCTTTAAGTTGGTTTATGATCATATAGAAAGCAAGAAACATCTTTAACCACCTCAAGGAAGGAGGAGGGACTGGCAACAGACATTTATTGACATCAATCACCTACCTCTGTTGTCGTCACTCAAGAGCGTTGGTGCTTACCACAACAAGTGTTTTAAGCATTTAATGAAAGATATTGCTGTGTATTGTTTTCACATACAGTACCCTGGTTTAGTCTTTCATCAATTATCTAAGTGCAGCAATAGCTATATGAAACCATAAAGTATAACTCTTTAATAAGAAATAACACGGTTAGGACCGGATCTCCATATCAAGTACAGTACAGTATGTTACAATGACCCCATTAAAAGCTCTCTTCTCCAGGAACGTATTCCGAACTTTCAATGGGGTACAGTATTACTGTACGTGGCTGTAGAGGAGAAGGCAGTTTTGGTTTATCAGGAACACAAGAGCAGAGAAGACAGCTGCTCAGATGGGTTAATGGGTACTGAGTCAGATCATCCATGTGTGCCGAGTACCATGGTTCAAGACTTCAATATCTCCAACTTTACCCTTTTGCTGCGATTCCCACACATAATAATTCTATTCTAGCTAAAGCCAGAAAATTTTGTTCAGCTTAAGAAAACCTCCAGCACCCAAAGGGTTAAGGTAGTTTCTAGTACCTGTATTAACATCTCAGGCTTCTTGAGGGAGCCATTATTGGTGGTAAAAATATGAAGCTTGTAGAACAAATGTTTTGATTCATAAGATATTTTCTCAAGATGAGTTCCATGCGGGAAATATGAAAAGCACGACAAACATCCACGTGTGTGAACCTTAGCCCAGCATAAACAAAATTTGGGTTGTAAAAAGAAAACTTGTGTTTGGGTGAATCTGATTGATGCAAAACCAACATAAATGTAAGTGACTTGTATTAAGTTGAATGCTACATGATATATAATGCAATACAGTACATACAGGGTTTTCACCAAATATTTAATGAACATAGCCAAATTAAATTATAATGTAAAGGATTAAAAAAAGCAGGAAAATAGCAGCCTTTGTAAGGATTCTGGCAGCATATATGGTGCACTACTCTGAATCAAAAGTGATAGCTTTGCTATCTGAAACAATTTGTGCAGATCACTTTCTGGAATGAGAGATTTCCGGGTAACGAGTACTCTCTCAAAGCCAGAAAAACCCCTATCCCTGCAATTTTCCAAGTAACAAAATTTTCCTCGTAAGTTCCAGAAATTGCGCATTACATCATCACTCAAACCCGGAAAAATATTCCCCATCCCCGGAATTTTTTGGGTGCAGTATAGTCTGGGTTTACGAGGCTAATTCAACCTGTGGAGGTCCGCGTATAACGCGAAACGCGTAAACAAAATAACAGAACATATGGGATTAATTGAAATAAAGACTGGGCAGACCGCCAGACAACCCTTTTTCCAACACAAAACGTATGTTGTAGTAAAAATAACATTTTAATTTTATGATGGTATGCACACAATTAATATTTAAGAGAAATATCAATAACATTAGGTTTTTTAACACTTACGTTAGTAGAAGAGATGGCTGGGCACACGGGGATGGGGGGTTGGTTCCAAGGCAGAGGGCAGATTATTGGCCCTCACCTGTATTACTTGTATCACCTGTATCACTATCCACCACAGAGGCTAGCAGGGCCTCCTTGTCAAACCCCTCACAGTCCACATCCTTGGGCTGGGTGTGATGGGCGGGCACGAGGGAGTATACGCGGAGACGGGAACAATGGGACTGAAGCAGTCAAGGTCATCACCCCTGGTGGCAGGGCAAGCAAAGTTAAATAGACCAATCACAGCTCGCAGCGGAGGGGGTGTGTGGGTAGTAAGGATTCGTGGCCCAATCACAGTCTGCGACGTCAGCAACCAGCAGCTTGCCGTGTAAATTAAGGAATGTACCGCATAACTAATAATTGGCGCGTCTGGACAGGTGCCGCGTAAATGGCCAAACGCGTAAAAAATATCCGCGTAAACCCAGACTATACAGGTAGTCGTCGACTTACGACCTATGCGACTTACGTCTGTTCAACTTTACGACCGGCGATACGACAGTTTTGGCCCCAGCCTCCTGGCGCTGCCGGGAGCTGGAGCCGCGCGCATCCCCGCGCTCAGTTACAAACACGCTCGCTGGTACAGCACACTTCCCTCCGTGTCTGTTTGCCTTGTGCCTTTCTTTTGTCTTGGAAATTTTTCTTGAACCACCACCCCCCCAAGATGTCTACCAAGAGGAAACTGTCTTCATCTACTCCTCAACCTGCCACTAAGGGATTATCAGAAGGTTTATCTCTACTGAATAAACTTCTTGCCCATTTTGAAGGAATGGACCCAAACATCGAACGATTTGCAAGGATTGAGCGGATGGCACGCAATTCGTTTCGTCCGTATCAAGAAATTTACGAGGAGAAGAAGAAACGAACAATTCAGACAAAGCTCACCATGTTCATGAAAAAAACAACTCCTCCGGCTACCCCAAAGGCTGCCCCAGCTGACGACATCGACGATCCACAGCCAAGTACCAGCGGCCAATAAGATGTTTTTTGTGTGTTTGTATGTTTTGCAACTAAAATGTTTTATATGTTTTGCACCTGTATTTTTTTTTTTTGTATGTTATGTAAATAATAAACCAATTGTACTGTAGT
Organism: Homarus gammarus; assembly: GCA_958450375.1. NCBI lineage: Eukaryota > Metazoa > Arthropoda > Malacostraca > Decapoda > Nephropidae > Homarus > Homarus gammarus. The sequence goes on from CAUDMG010000533.1 coordinate 2,131,451, forward strand.
ATGCAGTGATTTACTTAAACCTGACGACCGTAACAATAATGAACAAAGAAATGTTGATAAAATATGACTTGAAGATGATTATATTATCATTACACATTATAATATACGTAAGGTAATTATAACATAGGCCGACTTACGACCAGATCAACTTACGACCGGGCGGCCGTAACCAATCTAGGTCGTAAGTCGACGACTACCTGTACTGTACTGGGAAAATTTTCTCAGAATTTCCCAGAAAATGTGCCCCTCGGAAAATCGCTCCCAAAGCCGGAATTTTCTGGAAAATTCCGAGAAAATTTCAATTCCAGCTATCGGAGAGTTCCTGTTAAGAGGGATTCCGGCTAACGGAGATATTACTGTAAAATATAAATCATACTGAAGGTAAGAATCTACAAAGAAAATACAAAGGCAATAAACCAGGGCTATAGATATGGTAACTAAGATGAGAGTGAGAGTTGTGCTTGTGTTCTGAAGACTAATAAAAGGCTGTATTGGTTTGATCTACTACCTCGGTGAACTGTGGTTCTTGATTTCTTTATTCCCCCCAAATTAACATTATATTTAGTCTGCAGTATATAGTTAAACTTTACCAGAATTAATGCATCATGAAACATTTTAATTTTTTTTAGCTAAAATGCCAGAGTGGGTCTGTACGCATGGAATATATTACAGTACTAGGCACAAAGTGGTGGATTGATCCTGAAATCTCATTTCATTATAGATAATACAGAGTGACCAATATTTATGCAGCCAGCTACTCTATGGGATTAGAACACAGGTAAAATCCTTCTTAAGTAGTGGCTAGTGATTAACAAAGGATTACACACACCTTCCTGCCATATCCAGAGCACTGAGAAGGTTACTCAGATATGGGTGATGCCTGTTAATGTAGAAACCTAACATAGGTTCCAGATCAGTAGTGCACACCTCGGACAACCTAAACTTCCAAGACCAAAATGACTCTCAGTGCCAGCCACTTTGGAACAGAATCTCAGTTATAGTGGAATGACCTTGAAATCCTCTTTTTTCTGGCAGGGCCTATAATCAGGTGGGTCTCATAAGACAGCCTGCTTACTAGGGAGTTCCAGGCAGTCAGACAACCCTTCCAAATGCCAGCCAGGGTTAATCTAATTCCAGGCTACCACTTTCATACCTTGTGAAGGAATCCAGTGTTCAAATATTGAACATATAGAAGCCCACAGTAAACCCTGAAAGATCCTGTTATATAGTAAACAGATTTGATGACCAAACATGCTACATTACTGAAATTCCAAGCTGGATAACTCTGAAGGAATTGAAATGCCTCTTTTTTGCCTCGGGCAGATCCCACATCTAGCATAAGATTGCAGAACTGTATTTTATAAAAAGATAAGCTAAACTATGCTCTGAGAAATTATAGGACCAAAACACTTAGCATTGGGCTGAACACAAACTTGCAGTAGTGTCCAGATGAGACAATGTAGATTTATGATGAATATGCAAGTTCTTGAAATCAAAAGTAATTTTCATGATTTGTAATCATATAGGAACACTTAGTGAATTAAACATAATTGATATGGATTCCAAGTAACAATACAAATGTAAGTCACTGTCAGATAATGGGGAGCCAACCCAGCAGAGATCCTACACCCACTTATTTGCATAAATGCATATGAACTGTGCTACTAGAGTAGATATAAAAATTGGGAGATGTAAAATGGGTCTGATAGTTGTCTTATTCACTAAATGAGGTTGTAGGTTTTTTTTATCCGTGCAAGTTGTGGGTGTGTTACCCCCCCCCCCCCCCCCCCCACAAACCCATCACTACTGTACCTAAGACCTGTAGAGGAATGGACAATAAACAATTACTACTCCTATATGGTGTTCATCTGACCTTGAACTGGTCACAAGAGGCTAGAGAATGGCTAAATGCTCTATGGGAAAGACATAATATATTGGCTCAGCTGCAAAAACAAGGAGGTGGGGTACAAACACCTGATACTGGTAACCAGGTGTCAAAAATAAATATTAAATAAAAGTTACTGATAATTCAGGATTTTATATACCAATTTTCAAGAACTAACAACATTGATTTATTGTTTACCAAACTGAAAACTTTCAATAATCATTACACAAACCTTATGAACATAAACAGTCATTCTAGAAATTAAATACACAACAAGAGTTATGGTTCTGAATACTTCAGGGAGAAACAATTATGTTATGAATGATAAAAGAAACGTAAACACTTATTCAAATTCTGGTAATAATGCCAAGAACTCAAACTGGTCCCAACACCACTTTGTCTGACAAGGCCAGCAGCCCAACAGCTTCTCATAATACAAGCTACTGTATTTATTCTAGAATTCTGTCCTCAGACAATCAAGTTAAGTCAGCCACAGTTTATTCATTATCCCATTTAAATACATCAAATACCCTCATCATAAAATGAAGATCAAGTTCAACAGCTGTCACCTGGACAAAGGAGGTCTTTTTACAAGTCATATTTGACCAATTAGCAAACTTTGCACCACCTTTTATTCTGAGGGGTCAAAGCTGCCTGGCTACAGGCTCTGCCAGAGAAAGGGACTTATGTCAATCCTACACATCTGGCTTAATACCTACCTTTGCTAGGTGGTTTCTTGTAATCCAAAGAGAGATAAGTAGGTGCTAAAAGGCTCCAGGATCAGTTAAACCCTATTTATAGCCTTCGATAAAGGCCGAGAGTGCTTAATACTTCAAGTCAGAGTGAACCATATATTCTTATCAGAAATTAGTTATGTGAAATTGTCTCCAATGCAGGAACCATGATGCACATACAGTACTGAGTGAACTGGGAAGAGTGGTAGGGGAACCAAGTCATTCTCTCACCACACCCAATAATTTAAGTGAGCCATAAACAAACCTTAAACTATAATTCACTCACTAGAAGAGTAAAGGAACTAAATCTGCATAAAATTGAACAACCACACCTGCGGGATGTGGACGTGTACTGTTTAGCATATATATCGATAAAACAAATGAATTGTAACTCTCCACTCCAGCTTATCATTGAAATTTTAAGCAAAACTGTTTCATGAACAGAATTACAAAAGAAACCAAAACTGTGGCAATGTCATAAGCTCACTACAGTACTTTCCAAAGGGTGGAATTAGGGAAATGATTGGTGGAATGCAAGTGTCCCCCCCCCCCCCCTTCCCCTGTCCCACATCCTGGTAATACACAGCTGTGTGGTGAAAATTCGTCCCAGAAGAGAAGAGTGCAAGTAAGTGATTATTACTAAGTAATAATATGAATTAATTTGTGAGAAAAGGGTCAGTTTTAAATGGATACCTAATATTTATTATCAAAAGTCAATTATTGAATTTAACATGAAATTAAATTATCATATGTAATGTCAATATTAAACATGTGATGCTGAGAGCTCACAGGATATACTGGTAACCTTTGCAGATATTGGGACTTAGTTTGTTCACAACTTTGGTTGAATGAACAGTCTTACATTAAGTAAATAATTACAATGAACCTTTTCAGCCCTTGCATTATTAAGTAAATAATTACAATGAACCTTTTCAGCCCTTGCATTATTTATACTCACTGCAAGTCCACAATAAACTCTGAAGTTATAACATTAACCTTTTCACCGTGTGACACGCACTTCCCATTTTATTCTGGCTACTGCCATGCGATTTTATTAAGTTTAGGGTTAAATAGAGTAACTTCAACATATTTAAACAACATAATTCTTTGGACTGAAGCCTTTTCATTGCAGTGAAATATAATGTACGCTGTCACACAAAGATGCTATTTGTCAGAGAAACCTTGCTATAAGAAATTTTCCACACAGGCAGGGTAACATCTTAACCCTTAAGTCCCGGGTTAGGGTGCTGCTGGCAGTACCCCCCCCCCCCCCCCGTGGGGATAAATAAAAAATATATATCCCCCCCCCCCCAAAAAAAAAAAAATAATAATAAATAAATAAATAAAAAAATAAATAAATAAAAATGGTGGGAAAATAGGAGGACGTTCTGCAACGTCACCCGGAGCCTAAGGGTTAAAAGACAATAATGTAAAAATTAAATATGTGTTGATACAACAAAGAATTCAGTCTAGACAGTTTCAACATAACCTTCTTGGTGTCTAACTGAATAATGTTAACACAAAATTCCTTTGCCTTATTCAAGTCAGAAAAATGATAACTACAGTAAACCTTTGGTATAACGGACACTGTATATAATGAAACCCAATTATAACGGACACACCAAACCTCAAGATAATGAACACGAGTTTGTTATCCTGAAGAATTGTCCAATAGTTCGTCACTGCATAAACACTAATTGGAAGAACTGTTCTCTAATATGTAATATAGAATATGAAACTATAAAAATAAAATACAGTAAAAATACATAAAGTAACAGCCAGTGAAGTACAACAGAGGTGTTTATAGTGTGGGTGACGGGGGGGGGGGGTGTTGTTTATAGTGTGGGTGGGGGGGGTGTTGTTTATAGTGTGGGGTGACGGGGGAGGTGTTGTTTATAGTGTGGGTGACGGGGGGGGGGGGGTGTTGTTTATAGTGTGGGGTGACGGGGGGGGGTGTTGTTTATAGTGTGGGTGACGGGGGAGGTGTTGTTTATAGTGTGGGTGACAGGGGGGGGTGTTGTTTATAGTGTGGGTGACGGGGGAGGTGTTGTTTATAGTGTGGGTGACGGGGGAGGTGTTGTTTATAGTGTGGGTGAGGGGTTCAAACTGAGAATCGGTAAAGCCTCTCAGACCGTCCCTCTGGTTAATGGATTGTTTACATCTTACTCAGGGAATTATCGGATATTATCAAACGATTCTTTATAACAGAATTTTCGGCTTCAACGACCATGGTTCCCCCTAATTAGTGCATTATCACGAAGGTTTACTGTACTTTCTCTTTCAAATAAATTTAACTTAATACAGTACAATACCAGTCTTTCAAATCAAAATTAACAATAAATTTTAATGATGTTATTGTGATGCTGTATATAAAATTACCCCCAAAGGTAAAGTTAAGCATTCATTAAGATGTTCCTGGGTGTATTTTCCTTTAATATTTTCCACGCAGGATGGGCAAGTGACATCATCCACAGCTTTATGGATGAAGCTGAACATTCTCCATCACCCGCAGCTGAAGGTTCACTTAGTGTCTTCATCCCCTGAATCATTACATACAGTATTTAAGGTGCAACGTCAACTCTGCATCATAAACAAGTGAGCCACAGTTTTGACATTTTCTAACCCCTTGTTGATAACAGTCATTTCCTACTTTCCCACTTGCTTCTGTCATTATCTTTGGAGAATGATCTATTTTGAGATATTTTTCTTCCTCAAAAGATTCGTCCATTTCTAAATCCAGGTCATCACCAAAACATTCTTGTAGGTGCTGGTCATATTCTGTCGCTGGAATGAGTGTGTTGCAGATGGGGCAGCTTGAGGTGCTATCCTTCAGGGTCACAGACAAAGAAGAAGTATGACTGTCTACATTACTCGTTGAGGACACGCAAGATGAAGTGTTCTTGGCTCGACAAAATCTATTTAAGTACTTCTCGTAGTTTGGCCCCCTTGGATTGGTGACTTTAGATTCACGAGGCACATGAGAGTCCTGAGATTCCATACTCTTTGCTTCACGATATCTATTCAAGTACTTCTTGAGTTCTAGCTTCAGTGGTATCTTTGAGATGTAGTTGTAATTCACATTACCATTAACAGGATTACCCACTTCAGGGATACACCCTTTTCCTTTTTTCCATATTTTTTCTTGATTAACAGAAATTGCTTTCTTTGTTTCTTTCTTTGACAAGAGTATTGATCTTTTAACATTTGAATATTTCCTCTTTATTCTCTGTAATACTTCATCTTCATCATAACTCTTCCTAGTACCACTTGACTTCAGACACTGTCGAGTGCTATTTGTTGCTTTATTATGAATTCCCCTGACTTTGGGTGAATTGGACATCTTGGATTGGATCAACTGTTTTGTGACTTTGTCTGTTATTGAACCTGCAAGAGGGTCAGCTCCTGGTCCTTCAATCTTGCGGAAAGTACCACCACACTCTTGTTGATGTCGAGCCCACCACTTATCACCTGGACCAGGGGGTCGCTTGATGGCTCGACGAAGAAGGCCAAAATATGGACGCCTCGTAGTGCATGGACCATCACATCGGTACACGTGGATGCGAAATTTATCTACTTCTTTTCTAAAATTGTGAGATATCTAACAGGAAGAAAAAAAAAACAGGATTACCGTACTGTAAAAAAAAATCCCCAACCAGTGATATACAGTAAATAAAGCAACATATAAACAAGTCACTGGCTATATATGGGACTGATCCTGCCATCATATACCTATAATTAAGCCTGGATAGAATGACTCGTGAATAGGCCCACTAAAGGCTTACAGTTTAGGGCAATACTCTGAAGATTAGCCTTTTAACACTGGACAATGAAGACCATAACAAAGAACAACAAATTGACCACCACAACAAGTAGTAACCTGACAAGTGACACAAAATGAGAAGTTTAATACATGGTAAGAAGGAACACCAATTCTGGGAGCTAACATGTGAGATTTCACTAAGAAAATATGTGGTCTGTTTTAATCCAACTCAACTATTAATTAAGATGGTGATCAACCCAAGGAGAACTCCACAGAGGGAACAGAATCATTCTATGCAGATCTGGATAACCAAAGCCTGTCTAGAACAGCTCACAGGCACCAAAGTTTGTCTAGAACAGCTCATGGGCACCAAAGCCAGCTTAAATAAAGTGGAATTGAACCTTAAAAAGTACTGTTATTTAAATAACTCTAAAATTGGAGAAAACATGAAACACAGCTTTAAAAATCCTCAGCAACAATAACAAATATATTTATTTCTTTTCAATTCCTGATTCTGATTCAGGTTAGGGTATTGAAAGTTTATTGTGACATACCGGGTATTTAAGAAAAAAAAAACACTGTATGCATTTTTTTTTCAAGGGGGAAACACTTTTTCTCTGGGAATTACCATACAGTATATACTCATGTCGAAACAGATGTTATATATAGTTCAACCCCTGATTTTTTGGTAAAAAAAAAAAAGAAAAAAAAGTCTTGAGTTTCTCATTTACCTTTTTTTATAATTCGATCTCAGCTTTTGAGAAATACTAGGTATAATCCCAGACATAATTTGCAGCAGTTTCACTTCAAAGCGTCTTGGCTAAGGCCACCACTGCAACAGCTGACGCTATGAACAGTGTTACCAACTCTGATACTAAATTCCCACCAGTAACCAACTCCTATTCAGTAAATGTGAGGAATAAATAAAATTAATACCAATACAGTACATAAAACAAAACAAAAAATACTGTACAGTATTCCTATTTGGCTGCTGGACAAAAAAATTTGTGAATCGTTTCACTACACACGGGAGACAGCCAAAACCCCCAATTTCCCCCTCTCCTGTGAAGTCTTAACACACAAAAAAAGTTTATTCCCTTATGATAAATATTTTCTCACACATTCTGTACTTAAGATTGTGAGTGCATGTAACAGAAAAAAAAATAATAAAGAAAGAAAGAAATAAAGAAAATTACGTACAGTATATCTTCCCCAAATTATGAATTTAAAAATAACCATCACATGGCTGACAGCTTGGCCTGGAGTGGAAGGGTGAGCACTAGGTGTTACTATTACAAATCCGAAACTAACATAAAACACTGAAAAACAAGCACAGAGAAGTACTGTGTAAACAAAATATAAGGAATACTATCCCAGATGTAAAGTAATGGCCTACACAACAAGTCAAAAGGCTGAAACAACCTCACAACTCCCTGTGCCTCCTTTCCCAGCATTCATAAACCATGCCACCTACCTTTCATATGTTATTTAACAATTGTGCTACTTAAAGCAACATTTGTATACAATCTAGATAAAAAAAAATGCAGCTAAAACCATCGAGGAAAAGCTAAAAGGAAATTTAACAGAACCTCCATTTGTATAGATGCTTACCGCTTGGCGTCAACCCATGCCATGGCAACATAGACCAGCTGGGACACTGCCTCTGCCTAACCCATAGCAATGATCACCCCACCCCCCACCCCACTCCGTTCCTTCCTCCCGCTATTGTGCGCAAATAAATTTGAATTCCCTCTAAGTGTTTGACCTTATGAACATTAATTGTTTTACTTATGAACTCTGTATTTATATGACTTACAGTTATCTTTGAACCTTCAGAATCATTGATCCTCTTCATATGCTTCCTGAACTCTGGCCCGTGACTATCTCGGTAGTTGAGGCCCTGTGTCACGTGCAGGAAAGCGTGGATCATCTCATGCTGAAACACCAAAGAAATTCAAACTCTTTAACTCCTTCAATACTACATCCATGATCTAACATCCTTTGGGCAACATCTCAAGAACATACAACAGTGATCTATCATAATTTGTTATGAAAGCTTCCAATGGAATATTCTGTCACACTAAGTTAATTGGTTATAAGCATTTAGAAAAAACACAAATAAAAATGAAAGTTTAAACTAATTTGCTTGATAATCACAGAGGCAACAGACCTCTTATGTCACAAAAATTTGAAACTGATTAAAAAATAAAAGCTGGATCCTGAAATTTCCAAGTTACTGTACTGTATAATTAAGCATTAGTGGTACAGGTACCGTACTGCTTGCTTTTTGTGGCCACTGATCTGTTCTGTTCTAAATTGGTAGAGATGAAATTTAAGCCAAAAACTTATCTCCTTCATTTTTCCTGGCAGCAGTACAAGGATGTCACTTGGGGCATAGGTGTGCACTTTAAGCCAGGTTTTACCTTCAATTGGGTGGTGAGTAAACTGAAGCTTCCTAGCTCATGGACTGCCTTACTGTATTACCTGATATACTTACCATACATCCATTTCTAATCTTGTATTATGTCTCTTTTGTGTACTTGATAATCTGTGTTTATGATCTTTAAGTTCAAACATAAGCCTTGTATGTACAGTACCTGGTATACAGTACAGCTGCTCCCCGACTTACAACGGGGTTAGGGACCCAAATCCAGGTCGTAAGTCGAAAATGCTTAAATAACACTTAGAAAATCTAAAATGGGTGTCTCTTTTTTTTCTCAGCACCACAAATCTCTCACTTTTAAGCTTGCCAGCCATTTTAAAGTGAATTACAAAAGAAAATTTTGTCAGTACACAGCGCAATCACTGACATTGGGACTCGAAAATACGTCATTTGACAAAATTTTGGTACTACCGAGGCAGTCATATGTTCGAGTGATTGTAAGTTGGGGAGTAGCTGTATTGGGTTCATGGTTCCAAGGTTTATTGTACCCACATTCTATATTAGACATTACCTCACAAAACTCTTATTTTTGTCACATTGTTTATCCCAAAGATGTGTGAACCTGAGAGTTTCAACTGTGAGTATTATGGCAGGTATTACTTAATACTAACCAGAAGGGTGTTAACTGTGTCACTGCGGGGCCTCTGGGATAACAGCGGCTGACTGAGGAGGATGCTGCATGATGAATGTGAATGTCCTCTCTCACTATATGCTGTCTTTCCTGCACATCTGTAATACACACATGACTACTGTATTATTAAACAGAATATATGAAATAATAAACAGTGTGGTCCAAACCTCCTGTTCTGTACAGTATAATATAATGTGTAGGTATATTTGCAACTTTGCAATGTAATAGTTACTTATTGTACTGTACAGTATTATTCCCAGCAACTGTTGACGGTAGTCATTTTGAGAAAATAACATAAATGATTACAAAGCTTCTCTTGGTCATGTGCAAGTGTTCCTTGGGTGACACTGTTACAGGTCATTCAAATGGAGTATTTCAAGTGAGCAATATCAATGATCATGGACATGGGTGCCCACAGGAAGGGGAAAATTTGCCAAAAAAAAAAAAAAAAAAAAAAAAAAAAAAAAAAAAAAAAAAATGCACATATGGCATATTCAGTGTTAATTATTTAAATGGAACACAATTCTTTATCATTTATGCAATTCTACAACCAACATAAATTGTATTGAATTTTCATTCAATTCTGAGCTCACTGGAAAATGGAGACATGTCCGAGGTCTTAAGAGCCTCTTGTGGGTGGTAAGTGGTGGATGTATGTACACACACTGCCACCAGGCATTCTAAATTTGCAAAAATAGTTATCATTACAAATGAAATGTGCAAGAGGGGAGAATAGGTTAACATATTCATTCACACAATCCTGTCAACAGGATGTAAAAGGAGGGAAACCAAAAATGGGACAAACCCTACATGACAACTGGATACAGTGAGTCTTATATACAGTATAATACTGTATATGCAATTACAGAATCACACTTAATTATTGCACAATACATATTATCATGGACAGACCCAAAACATTAGTACAGTACATCATAACGTTTAAAGAGTCAGTTGGTGTATAGGCATGACCTGGTGTCTAGACAAGTGCAATGTTTACATACAAACACACTGGTTCAAAAAAATTTTCTTGCTCACACAAATGCATCACCTGACCCTCTTATAATGATCACGGTTTGGCAAGATACAAAAAGGACATGTGTCTTCTTAATTTCAAGTGGTACACCTAAGGTCCCCATGAACAGGATATGTTAGCCCCTTTCTTAACTAATACGTACAGTATACTATATCAATGCTCCAGTAAGAAGATTCACAATAAACCATTAACACTTTCAAAGTGATTTAGCAGACTATAGCCTCATGAAATACCACTGACTGCAACCTTCTCAACACTGTCAATATAACTCTGGTATACACTAACATCTCAGTAATAAACTGAATTATGAAAAATTAATTATAGAGTAACACTAATCTTCTCAGCTGACCCACATAAAGGCAGCAGCAGTACTGCCCCCGTGATATGAAGTCTCACTGGTCCTCAAGACAATCACTGCATCAAATGAGATTGAATATTCTATCTAAAATTAAATGAGTGAGAAAGACGCTTGTATTGCAAGTTTTATTTGCCTGGACAGTCTCCTTCTGGTATGGGTCTCACAAGTATCACTGATCACCTGTATACTTTAATACTGTATAAGAAATTATTAGCTACTGATAACATTTTATCCAAATCTATTATACCCCATCAACCATCTCCACATACTGTATAACCAACTACCTGTACAATAATATCTCCGTTAGCCGGAATCCCTCAAAGCCAGAACTCTCAGATAGCCGGAATTTAAATTTTCTTGGAAAATCATTCCCAAAGCCAGAATTTTCCGGAAAATTCCGGCCAGAGAACGATTTTCCGAGGGGCACATTTTCCGGAAAATTCAGAGAAAATTTTTCCGACAGCCGGAAAATTCCAGGGATGGATTTTTTTCCAGGTTTCAGAGATGAAAATCAGGTGCATTTTCTGGAGATTACGAGAAATTTTTTCCGTTGCACAAAATTCCGGGGATGAAGGATTTTTTCTGGCTTTGAGAGAGCCGTCTCATTACCCGGAAGTGCTCTGCACCAACTGTTCTGGCTAACAGAGATATCACTACTGTAAAGTACTATAATAGGTTAGAAGTGTTATCAACATACAATGTCATGTTTGGACTCCAACTGAGTCTAACTTTGCCAAGCTGACCCCAAAAGAACTTCTTGTTGAAGTGGGCAAACATGTCCCATATTCCATGATCTTCCTTTCCCGCCATTATCACTGGTTATGTCTCATACAGTGATCGCCAAATTCCTTTAGCCTGAAACAGATACAGTATACGTCGAGTTTAGAAAATTTAAATTAATTATTAATTTCATAAGAAACACAAACATTGTCATTCAAGATATTATCAATTAAACTGTCAACAATCCTAAGTGCGATTTATACTGTACTGTACAGTACTAATACAGTACTGTATTCACTTAATTATACTGCCACCAGAAGAAATAGTTCCAATAATTTATTTATATTTTAGACTAGCAGAAACGCTTATTCGCTAGGCCATGGTAGGACGCCACCCTCCGGTAGGCTTCACATTGTCTCAGTGTTCATATATGTAGCCGCAATGAAGTCAAATGATGGTCGTACAAGCGTAATTCGGGCTGTGAATCACTTCTCGATTATTATTTGGTGTCATAAAGTCAAAAAAAATTGGTAAACTTAATTTAATCTGAGTTGTGTTGTGTTAGGTTAGGTTAGATCAGATTAGGTTAGGTTAGATTAGATTAGGTTAGGTACATGCACTTGATCTATTAACTCAGATTAAATTAAGTTTACCAATTTTTTGTGACTTTGTGACACCAAATACTAGTCGAGAAGTGATTGGCAATCTGATTTATTCATCTAGGACCATTATTTGACTTCATTCCGGCTATATTTGGGTAATTAGTCAGACCCCCCGTTTTGGGGTAAACAGATCACGAATTAATTAACAGTAAAGGAACAAATAGCACATCATAACCATATTGTTAAGTTAAGCTAAATTGAGTTAGGGTAGGTCAGGTGAGTCGGGTTAGGTCAGAAAATTATCATTTGGTAAAAACTTTGTATAATATGTATCATTTTCAAAGCAGACAGAAACGGGAAAAACAATGAAAAATAAACTCAAGTGCAGATGAAATGAGAATTAAACCTAACAAACATCTTGGGAACAGAATTAGACTACCCATATATAATACCAAATAACAAATGCATTAATTCTCATGTATAACAATCACATACAGTATATTACTTTAAAACTATCAAGAACACATTATAAACGTTGAAGAAATAACATACTGTACTGTACTAAGGTGGTCCCCCAACACTGCAGACCAAGAGCTCGTCTCTTAGGTTTCAGACAACGTAAACATATTAAAGAAAACACCTTTATATCTATAACCTGAACTACAACACTTATCATATACATTACGAGCTTAAATCTGGACATACAGCTATTGTCATTCAGGTTATTTAAGAAAAGGGAGATAAATAAGAGAAAATCACTGATATGTTGTTGTTGGTGGAAAGTTTGTGACTACTCTAATCCGTAACCAATAAAACGAGATTTCTTTTAAGTAACGCACCATAATATTCCCATACAGTATTTTATGACATTTATGTTAATTATGGTTGCTCATCTCCACATATAATAAAACCGTATAAAATTGCCTGGAAATAGAGGAAATACAGCTTGTTCTATTCCTTCTTTCCTCGTCGGGGAAAACAAAACTAATAAGTACAGTATTTCTACGTACATCAATGACACTTATTTTAACTCATAACTTACAATATTTATATTATTTATGATTATTCTAATATAGAGACAGAAATTACTATACAAAAAACTACTTGAGAGCTTTGGGGAATCTGTGATACTGCACTATTCATCAATTCAGAAATCCAAACTTTATCAAACGAATCACCCAACCTCGCATGTTATAAAAATTATCATTATCGTGAGAAAAAAAAAACATTAAAAATGATGAAAAGAAGAAAAACAACACAAAGAAACGATAAAACAAAAAGAATAATGTAAAATTATACATTGAATGTAATGAAATATACTGTAGCTCACACAATCCACCACAACACCGCACAAACACACACACAGGGGAGGCTAAAATACGAGCTTAAGAGGAAAGACTCGAAATTAGATAAAATCAGTACAGTATCTTGGAGGGACAAGCTCTGTTATGTTGACACAGGTCACACAGCAGAGGTTGACGTTGGACCTCTGAACCTGTCTGTGTGTGTGTCTCAGTACAATGCCCTGTTATGACCCTGTGTGATGGAGGGGTCAAGCCCGGTCACACACAGTGAAGGGCGTGGCAGAAGAGGAAATACCTGACGTGCCCCAACGCATAATTATCAATAAAAAAAAAACATTAACCTTAAAGAATGCCACCAGAGCCCGAGCATACCTAGAAATATTGCGTGTTAAATTAGGTTTAGGTTAGGAGATTAAGTTCGGTTAGGGTGGGTCAAATTAGGTTACGAATATGTTAAGTTAGGTTAGATTCTGTTAAATTAGATTGATATTAAGTAAGGTAGGAGAAAAGAGGAGGGAGGGACGGAGAGAGGGAAAGGGGAAGGATGAAGAGGGAGGGGTGAAAGGAGAGAGGAAAATAGGGATGGAGGAATGACAGAAGTGAGGCAACTAAGGAGAAAAAGATGAGAGAGAGAGAGTAAAGCTAAACTGGGAGGGTAGAAGCGGAGGAAACTAGGAAGGGAGGGAACGAGAGAGATACTGTAATGTTATTCTTAGAAAGGAAAGTTAACGACCCGAGAAGTGTGTGCGTGCGTGTTTATGTATGTATGTATGTATGTGTATGTATGTGTGTGTGTGTGTATGTGTGCGTGTAGGAGAGGGTTGAAGGTAACTGACTATGATCATGACAGGAACGGGAGCATTATTCTCTCAGTCAGTCAGTCAACTAGCAAGTCCAGGGGTAATAACAACTCTTTGAAGACCTACTGACTGATTATAACTTAATCCACAATGTGAGGGAACTATGGAGCAGTTTATCTCTCTCTCTCTCTCTCTCTCTCTCCACAAGCACAGCAGAAGACTAGTTACATTATTTTAAGTACCGCTTCAAGAATGTCATTTTAATTACATTTTACTGGGGTTAGGTTGCTTGTTAGTTCGCATAGTTTATAGAGAAGAATTTTAGGATTTACATACATACATACACTGACAGTACCCGGGGTGTCAAATCAACATGTAATCTACAACTTCCACCATTGATAGTGACCTTAGCTGACCTGACCATCGCCCACCAACCTTTACTGAGTACCTGAAACTAAGCCGTCACTGACCGGGCTGGCCTCCTTCCCCCGACTTTCCCGTTGTAGCCAGTTGAACAAGACCTGGCTGTGTTGGTTGTGGCGGTGAGGTCGTTACCCCTTCAGTCTGTGTGTGTGTGTGTGAGTCAGTTCAACGAGTAAACAACGGATAGGTCAGTTCAGGTCAACGGCAAGGGGGGTGGGAAGTGGGGTGGGGTGGTAAACAATACAGTGAGGTCAGATGTACGGTACAATCAAGAAGCAGGGAGGTACACAGCCTGGGGGTCCACGCCGGGAGCCCTGAGTAAACACGACCCTGTAAGGCATGACTTTGACTCTCACAGCTTGACCACTTGTTTTGCTGGGATTTTTTCTCGCCGTTAACAATTAAGGTAACTACAATACAATACAACACACACACCACACTACAACACTCCAACACAACGCACTACAACACCACAATACACTATAATATACTATATACAACTCACATAACACAGCACACCTTAACTATACCACACAACACACCACACCCGACATACACCACATCACACACACCATAACTACACACCACAGCACACCATAACACTACACATCACAGCACACCATAGCACACCACGCCATAACACAGCACACCACGCCATAACACACCACACCATAGCACACTACACCATAACACACCACGCCATAACACACCACGCCATAACACAGCACACCACACCAGAGCACACCACACCACAACACACCACGCCATAACACACCACGCCATAACACAGCACACCACGCCATAACACAGCACACCACACCATATCACAAAGCCCTGAAGAGTCTTAGGGATGGTGCAATGTGATTAAGGTGTGAGTGGTGGTAATGTGAGTTGTTAGTTGACCTAAGGTAATATAGTCTGTCTGTCTATCTACCTCTAGATATGGATGACCAATATTCTAACAATCTCTGTCCATCTCTATCTCCTCCAGGGTTACATTAACCTCCTCCAGGGGTGCACCAACCTCCTGACAGGATGACTGGGTACTCAAAGCCTAAGAAAAACACACATAACTCCGCCAGCTGCAGGTGGGTCGTGGTCAGCCAAGACTGGTTTGAAGGAAATGCCAAAATTAATGTAAATTCATCGAGGCAACAGGTGAATGACCTCTGTTTTCGCCAGGAAGTCTCTTTAGCGGGCGTGGCTAGCGTGTGGTGGGAGTGGCTAACGTGTGGTAGGCATGGGTGACGTGTTGTGGGCGGGGCGTGGGTGTAGTGTTATCTAAGGAGTGAGAGTAGCAGGGTTACCTCCACAGCCCTCGTGCTCACATCGTCAGTGAGGCTCCGGCCTTGTCCCAGTGAACACCTCGCCGAAGTTCCTCATCCCCAGCCCTCTCCACCTATAGCTAACGTCCTCCACTCCTTCCCTCCCTATCTCTCCAGTAGCAAGGAGTGACGGCCACCACCTTGTGCAGCAGACCACCACCTGGCGCGCTTTCAGGTAAGACCACTTCACCTAACCTCACCTCAACTGACCTGACCTAACTTAACCTAACATCTCCTGTTATAATTAAATCCTACTTGTAATATTTTGTTCATCTCATAATCCAAACAAAATTCCAGTTTGAGTAAAATAAAATACAATGAAGCCTTTGAGGCAGATAAAGAGGGTAAGCACTATGTTGTCTCCTTACTGTCAACAAGACGAAAAACTCACATACTAACACCTGAACAAATACGAATTATTTTGGCCATTTTGAGAACGAAGTATTTGACCCAAGAAGCTAGAACACTAACACTCCCCAGAACCAGTTGTCGATATTCAAATGTTATCTAATACAGTCATCCAAGACCAATGGCTAGATTATTAATTGGTAATATACAGGGTGTCCAAAATTATGACCTATTTGAAGACTTAATAAACCTAACAAAAAATAATAATTAATAAACTAAAATATATAGATATACCGGTTTTATTACACTTGAACAACTCTTAAGACTTTCATATGAGCATTGTATCTTGTCTAAGTTAGGTTTGGTTAGGCTAGGTTAAGCTGGTTAGGTTAGGTAGAGGAACACAAATAGGGTGGTGGACGAGTGGAACAAGCTTAGCAACTTCTTAGTAACTACTGGAACGCTGGAAAGTTTTAAAAGGAGGCTAGATAGACTCATTGATGATAGAGTGGTAGTAACTCTCGACAGGAGCTGCCATGCACAGGCCAACCGGCCTATGGCAGACTCCTTATTTTCTTATGTTCTCGTCTTCTTAGGTATGTTCCGTGAATGCTGGCCTCGGGGGTATGGGGCTGACCTCAATATTTTCCGGGATATAAACACAGTCACCACTATCACCACCACTGTTACCACCACCAATATCATCGTCACCACCACCCCGTCACTATCCTCACAACCTCGTCCACCACCGTTATCACCACCATCGTCACATTCACCACCACCACTATCCTAACCCAACCTAACCTACACTATAAAGAAAATATAACAATGGTTCACGGTTAAAAATTATATAGTTAAGGGGAGGTAATTTGGGTGAGATAGTGAGAGACTGGGTGTAGCTTAATGGTGGTAAGAGGGAGGGGGGGGGGGGGGAGGTGAATGACCTAGGAGAGGAGCCGGAATCCCCTGTACCGCTACTCACACAACTGATGAGTCCTCCCTCCCTCCGTCACCTGTGCCCCCCCTCCCTCCCTCCGTCACCTGTGCCCCCCTCCCTCCCTCCGTCACCTGTGCCCCCCTCCCTCCCTCCGTCACCTGTGCCCCCCCTCCCTCCCTCCGTCACCTGTGCCCCCCCTCCCTCCCTCCGTCACCTGTGCCCCCCTCCCTCCCTCCGTCACCTGTGCCCCCCCTCCCTCCCTCCGTCACCTGTGCCCCCTCCCTCCCTCCGTCACCTGTGCCCCCCTCCCTCCCTCCGTCACCTGTGCCCCCCCTCCCTCCCTCCGTCACCTGTGCCCCCCTCCCTCCCTCCGTCACCTATGCCCCCCTCCCTCCCTCCGTCACCTGTGCCCCCCCTCCCTCCCTCCGTCACCTGTGCCCCCCTCCCTCCCTCCGTCACCTGTGCCCCCCCTCCCTCCCTCCGTCACCTGTGCCCCCCCCTCCCTCCGTCACCTGTGCCCCCCTCCCTCCCTCCGTCACCTGTGCCCCCCCTCCCTCCCTCCGTCACCTGTGCCCCCTCCCTCCCTCCGTCACCTGTGCCCCCCCTCCCTCCCTCCGTCACCTGTGCCCCCCTCCCTCCCTCCGTCACCTGTGCCCCCTCCCTCCCTCCGTCACCTGTGCCCCCCTCCCTCCCTCCGTCACCTGTGCCCCCCCTCCCTCCCTCCGTCACCTGTGCCCCCCCTCCCTCCCTCCGTCACCTGTGCCCCCCTCCCTCCCTCCGTCACCTGTGCCCCCCTCCCTCCCTCCGTCACCTGTGCCCCCCCTCCCTCCCTCCGTCACCTATGCCCCCCTCCCTCCCTCCGTCACCTGTGCCCCCCCTCCCTCCCTCCGTCACCTGTGCCCCCCTCCCTCCCTCCGTCACCTGTGCCCCCCTCCCTCCCTCCGTCACCTGTGCCCCCCTCCCTCCCTCCGTCACCTGTGCCCCCCTCCCTCCCTCCGTCACCTGTGCCCCCCTCCCTCCCTCCGTCACCTGTGCCCCCCCCTCTCTCCCTGTATTTGTTTCTCTGTCTCTCTCTCTTACTCAGGTCGTTAAGTCTGGTTATGTCTCTATTCATGCAACCGTCTCACACACAGACACACACAAGGTCTCTCTCTCTCTCTCTCTCTCTCTCACACACACACACACACACAGACACACACAAGGTCTCTCTCTCTCTCTCTCTCTCTCTCTCTCTCTCACACACACACACACACACACAAGGTCTCTCATACACACACACACACACAAGGTCTCTCTCTCTCTCTCTCACACACACACACAAGGTCTCTCTCTCTCTCTCTCACACACACACACACAAGGTTTCTCACACACACAAGGTCTCTCTCTCTCTTTCTCACACACACAAGGTCTCTCTCTCTCTTTCTCACACACACACACAAGGTCTCTCTCTCTCACACACACACACACAAGGTCTCTCTCTCTCTCTCTCTCACACACACACACACAAGGTTTCTCACACACACAAGGTCTCTCTCTCTCACACACACACACACAAGGTCTCTCTCTCTCTCTCTCACACACACACACACAAGGTTTCTCACACACACAAGGTCTCTCTCTCTCTTTCTCACACACACAAGGTCTCTCTCTCTCTTTCTCACACACACACACAAGGTCTCTCTCTCTCACACACACACACACAAGGTCTCTCTCTCTCTCTCTCACACACACACACACAAGGTTTCTCACACACACAAGGTCTCTCTCTCTCTCTCTCACACACACAAGGTCTCTCTCTCTCTCTCTCACACACACAAGGTCTCTCTCTCTCTCTCTCACACACACACACACAAGGTCTCTCTCTCTCTCTCTCACACACACACACAAGGTTTCTCACACACACAAGGTCTCTCTCTCTCTTTCTCACACACACAAGGTCTCTCTCTCTCTTTCTCACACACACACACAAGGTCTCTCTCTCTCACACACACACACACAAGGTCTCTCTCTCTCTCTCTCACACACACACACACAAGGTTTCTCACACACACAAGGTCTCTCTCTCTCTTTCTCACACACACAAGGTCTCTCTCTCTCTCACACACACACACACAAGGTTTCTCACACACACAAGGTCTCTCTCTCTCTCTCTCTCTCTCTCTCTCACACACACACACACAAGGTTTCTCACACACACAAGGTCTCTCTCTCTCTCTCTCTCTCTCTCTCACACACACACACACAAGGTCTCTCTCTCTCTTTCTCACACACACACACACGGTTGGTCAATCTGTTCACGTAACAGCCTTGAACGTGGTGCACAAAAACTGGTCACGGGGGGGGGGGGGGGGTCGAAGGCGTAGTACAGACTGGTTGTAATGGTGAGCGGTGAGTGACCCAGGCAGTGTTCCCCGTCTCTCTCTCTCTCTCTCTCTCTCTCTCTCTCAAGGTCATCTTTACTCTTAAGTCACTGATGAAATAATTCTAAAAGGAAGTGTTGGTGTGGTGGAGTGTTCTAGAGGGGAGGGGGGGGGGGAAGAGGTGAGGCGGGGAGGAAGGGAGGAGGGAGGGGGGGAGGCAGAGACGCAGGGAGGGAGGAGTGACCTCGTCCAACACCTCAGGTAGGTCACTCAGAAGAGAATTACCTTCCTATTGCACGAGTAACCTGTCTGACACCAGCCTGGTCTCTCTCTACACTCCTACCATCCCCTCCCCAACCTGTCCTTCAACTAAGAGAGAGAGAGCCACTTGGGTGTGTATGTGTACCACTACGCCACAGCAGGAACCGGTCAACCCCATTAGAGGTCCTTCACCTTGACTGTCTCTGACCCACCACGACCAGGCTGCCACCCCCCCCCCCCTCTTCTTCCACCACCCTCCTCTTCTCTTCCTTGTTTTTCCCCCTCCTATTCCTATTTTTCCTTCTCCTTATCCTCTCCTCCTCCTCCTCTTCATATCCTCCTCCTCCTCTTCATATCCTCTTCCTCCTCTTCATATCCTCTCCTCCTCTTCATATCCTCCTCCTCCTCTTCATATCCTCTTCCTCCTCTTCATATCCTCTCCTCCTCTTCATATCCTCTCCTCCTCTTCATATCCTCCTCCTCCTCTTCATATCCTCTTCCTCCTCTTCATATCCTCCTCCTCCTCTTCATATCCTCCTCCTCCTCTTCTTTCCCCAACGGAGGTCATTCACCTTGGCTGACTGGACCCTGACTCGGCACACCCTAGGTTCGATGCCCTCGTGCCCTGACCACCGCTGCTCATACCACACTACGCCACACTACACTAAGCCATACTATACCACACCACACTATACCATGCTACACTATACCACACCACACTATACCATGCCACACTATACCACACCACACTATACCATGCCACATTATACCACACCACACTATACCATGCCACACTACACCACACTATGCCACACCACACTATACCATGCCACACCACACTACACCATGCCACACCACACTATACCATGCCACACTACACCACACCACACTATACCATGCCACACTATACCACACCACACTATACCATGCCACACCACACTATACCATGCCACACTATACCACACCACATTATACCATGCCACACTACACCACACCACACTATACCATGCCACACTATACCACACCACACTATACCATGCCACATTATACCACACCACACTATACCATGCCACACTACACCACACTATGCCACACCACACTATACCACACCACACTATACCATGCCACACCACACTATACCATGCCACACCACACTATACCATGCCACACTATACCACACCACACTATACCATGCCACACTACACCACACCACACTATACCATGCCACACTATACCACACCACACTATACCATGCCACACTACACCACACCACACTGTACCATGCCACACCACACTATACCATGCCACACTACACCACACTATACCACACCACACCATGCCACACTACACCACACTATGCCACACCACACTATACCATGCCACACCACACTATACCATGCCACACCACACTACCACACCACACTATACCATGCCACACTACACACTATACCATGCCACACCACACTATACCATGCCACACTACACCACACCACACTATACCATGCCACACTATACCACACCACACTATACCATGCCACACTATGCCACACCACACTACCACACTATACCATGCCACACCACACTACCACACTATACCATGCCACACCACACTATACCATGCCACACTACACCACACTATACCACACCACACTATACCATGCCACACTACACAACACTACACTACACTATTTACACCCCCTTTTCTGTTCTTTCTAATTTCCATACTCTGATATTCATTCACCCACCCACCCATCTACCCGCCCATATATCCACCCACCCATCTACCCGCCCATATATCCACCCACCCACCCGCCCATATATCCACCCGCCCATATATCCACCCACCCATCCATCTATCCACCCATTATTATTGTTAAGTTTTTAATTATTATGATGAAAGTCAACGGTAAACCTATATTGAGAGAGAGAGAGAGAGAGAGAGAGAGAGCTAACTAGGTCAGTATGTCAACACCCCGCAGGTACTCTGGCGGGCACACTTCTTACCTGTACCACCACCACCACCACCCTTCTCTCACTGCACTGGACAGAAATTCATATATCAATTATATGCAAACATTATACTGTATATTATAGGTAGATATAAATTATAGGTAAAGAGACAGCATAGGTGGAAGATTAGAGGGGAGAGAATTCAGGTAAAGAAATCTCTTTCTCTCTCTCTCTCTCGTTGACATAGTAAATCCTCAAAAGAGTTACAATATCCAATTACAAAACATAAAATGAACGTGTAGTACTGTGAATGTGTAGTGCTGTGAATGTGTAGTGCTGTGAATGTGTAGTGCTGTGAATCAGTGTGTAGTGCTGTGAATCAGTGTGTAGTGCTGTGAATCAGTGTGTAGTGCTAGATATTAAGATGCGAACGAGTATACTCAGTACATGTATTCAATATCTCTCGAGACAGAATTCTTCATTTTGCTCGTTTACTGCACATATTTGTAACTGTTTTCATTTATTTATCTGATATAATATTTTTCATATATAAGTGACAATATTTTTCACTTTGTTTCATCTATATATTTCATTGGGTCAACTGAAGACTCTCCACCCCAGCTTATTTCACCTAAAGATTAACCACCCTAATGCTATAGGTTAGGTTAGGTTGGATTGGATTGGTTAATTTTAGGTGAAATAAGCTGTGGGGCAAAGATTTTTCAGGTAATCATAGTGGTTTTTTCCTTTCTATTAGTGACTGACTGTTGTTATTGATTTCCAGGATGAAGAGCAAATTACCGGTCACCCTGCTGTGTCTGACAGTCCTGTTGGTGAGTAGTACGCCTGTTACACCTGTCCTAACCTTTATTACACCTGTCCTAGACTGTTCACATGTGAGAAGGGTGTTACCCAGTGTGACAGGTATCCCATACTGCGGTTTCCTCCTCTACTGACACTGATATCTTGCAGCCATTTTGCACACTTGAAGCAAAGGATAATTATATTTTTCCTTGCTATACACTACCATTGATAATCGAAACACGAGGGCAACAATACGATTAAAAGCCTCGATTTTCAACACTCGGTCATTACAATCACAAACTGCATCACAGTCATGTTATCTTCCACAGGCTGGTGCGTCTGGTCATGGGCGCCTCATGGAACCCGCAGCCAGGAACGCCATGTGGAGATTCGGATTCCCTAACCCCGTCAACTACAACGACAATGAACTCTACTGCGGAGGATTTTCTGGTGAGCCGCTCAAATCAGCTTAGATTCAGACATCCAAGTTCCTGAAGTTATATCTGTCACTGACTCACTGTATACCTGTAATTATAGGCCATATCTCCACAAGTTACATCATCTTTCTGTACCAGCACTTGCATACCTGTACTGTAAACTCCTACCACTGTACCCTCCTCCCCACAGTTCAGTACGAGAAGAATGGCGGGAAATGTGGCGTGTGCGGTGACAATTATGTCGAGACGGTACCGAGGTCGCATGAAAGTGGGGGCATATTCGGCAACGCCATCATCGTTAAGAGATATGTGTCGGGCCAGGTGAGTGTGTTGTGGTCCAGGTGTGTGTGTGTGTGTGTGTTGTGGTCCAGGTGTGTGTGTGTGTGTTGTGGTCCAGGTGTGTGTGTGTGTGTTGTGGTCCAGGTGTGTGTGTGTGTTGTGGTCCAGGTGTGTGTGTGTGTTGTGGTCCAGGTGTGTGTGTGTTGTGGTCCAGGTGTGTGTGTGTTGTGGTCCAGGTCTTCTCCTGCCACTCACCACACGTCAAAGAGCCTCATCCAGCACTCAGTTTTCCTGTATACTATATGACCAATCTGTTGCAGGTGATTGACATCGAGGCAGACCTGACGACAAACCACAAGGGAAGGATGGAAGTAAGATTTTGCCCAAACAACAACCCCAATAAGATCATCACCCAGGAGTGCCTTGATAAGTGAGTTAAAACAACATATATCTCATATAGACACGGCCCCTGCTTGGATCACCTAAAAATTAACCCCCCCTCCCCGCCAGCTGGAGTATGGGTCACTGGTGTGGTAGCTCAGGGGGTACCTGGTGAGAACAATTTTGAGAACCCCTGATCTAGAGAAATAACCTGGGGTGCCTAATCATCATGTGCTCCAAACAAAGCCATAATGGGATCAAGTAAAGATTAACCCCCCCCCCCCAGCTTACTTTACCTTAATGCTAATCTAACTTGCACAGCATCAATGGTAGATGTTATCTCACCTCCCCTCAGTACATCACATCTAGACTAATCACAACAGCTTCTAAGTATGTACAGGTATATGAATGAAAACTCACCAAATAATTGTTGAAAATGAATTAAACAAAAACCGTCATTACCAAACAACACCATACTCTATTAGGCCTAAACATTTTCTAAAGCAGAATGTCATTATATCTGTTATCTATTCCTACTTAAATCTTCTTTCCCATTAAATATGCAGTAATAATTGTATTTGATGTAAGTATAAGTATTTTTTTATGCAATTTTCCTTGTAGGAGTGTACAGTACAGTATCTCCAATGATATAAATGAAGTCAATGTGAAAACCACATTTGATGCACAAAATTTTGATTTATAAATAATTTTATCAGGAACAGAACCTTTTCATATATCGAGGGATGCCTGTACTAATTAAGATCACTGCACTATAGTCCCATTTTGTGGAAGGGTGGTGATAAAGACGTGACCCGTCTCCCCCCAGTCCTTGGGTGGTCAGCTACAGGTGAGCAGTGCCGAGTGTGACAGGATGAGTGACACCGGTTCATTCAACCAACATCACCATGAAAGGAAAAGAGGACAATCTCCTGGTTCACAACTTAATCATTCAACATAAAATGGGACTTAACGGTTAGGGAATTCCATTTCATTTCTGCACCCAGTTTATTTCCGCCCAAACAGCTAGTAAGCTCATAAGTGGCGAATATGATTATATAAAAAAAAATAATAACAATAAAATAAATTAAAAAAAAAAATTCTGTACAGTACACATGTCACATATGTAGCTGCTCTTTCTCTCTCTCTCTCTCTCTCTCAGCAAGCCCAACTACTGTCGGATAACAGCATCTAAAATTCACAGAGAATTTAGTGGCACTGCTAGTACAGTATTTGTTTTCTGGGGAGGGAGGGAGGAAGAGCTGTCCAAAATAGGGAGAAGTTGCTGCCCCCTCCTGGACACCGGGAGATGCTCACCTGTAAAGTCTGCATCATGTTACTGTAATTCTCTTCCTGATGGGGTGATACTCTCCTACAGGTATGTTCTACCTGTTGTCGACACAGGGGGGGCCAGTTTCATCATACCAGAGGATAGTCCCAAGACAATAGTGTTCAGGTGGAAAGTGAAGTTACCAGAGGGCATCACCTGCACCAACTGCGTCATACAGTGGAAATACTTTGCAGGTCAGCAGCTCTTTGCCTTTATTGTAAACCTCTTTCTTTCCCCACAATAATTTAACCTACTGAATAGCATAACTAGGATCACCTTATAATTTGCACCCCAGCTTATTTCACCTGAAGATCATCCACCCTAATGCTAACTTAACCTAACCAAACGCTCCCCCAAGTAGTGCTAGGGAGGTTATCTTCAGGAGTAATAAGTTCCATTTGGCCAATCTTCACTTGGTCCTGATTTAGTTTCTTAAGGACAATAAATCAACTGAGTACTGTACAATGATTTAACACACAATGTACAGTTAGGGTAAAAAATATGTTCCCTCCCAAATGAGATAAAAATAGTACATCAGCACTAAACGGCAGTCAGACTAAGTAAATTGGAGACACATTCCTGTGACTCAGTTTCACCAAGAGGAGTGAACTTTTGTCCTCGACTGTACAATGACCATACTTATATCACTTTGATTTCTCACACATTAAGAATAAGTTCTTAACCCTTCACTATAAGGATGCCACTTCTAATATTTTATTCAGCTCCGAGAGGACCCCATACACATGGCATTAAATTTTAATGAGGAGAACTGAAGCTCTTAACTGTTAGGTTTTAAACTCTTGACATTTTTAATATAAATTTTTAAGTATTACAATTTAAGTTCTTGGCCAAGATAATTTTAACAGTGGTTGGGGGAAGCTAGAAGGCGCTCCCAATGTGACAATCAACTCAGAAGGATGTGACATATAGATTGATATTTTTTATATACTGAACAGTAGTACATCTGGCATTGTAACAGTTAAGCAACACTGTATTCACTTAAAAAGAGATACAATATCTATTTAAATACTATACTGTACATATAGATGTGGCTATACTCATATGATTATATTCTTTTTTATAAATATATACAGTACAGTATAATATAATGTAACTGGAGCCGAGACATCTGCTCTGAGAACCAAGGTTACCATCTCATACCTCCTCCCAAGGTCCCCCAGAGTGGGCTACTCAACCAGCCAGTGTTTTATAGTAACAGGGACCAAGCAGTCATCACATACTGTCTGGGGCGCCATGAAGCAAGTCATAAGACCTAATGAAATTCTCTTAACAAAGACAACTAATCCTCTATGTCCTTTAGGGAACACCTGGGGCAAAGACAAGTTGACTGGCGAGGTAGCACAAGGCAAGGGGCCACAAGAAACATTCGTGAATTGTGCTGACATTTACATCACAACCAACACGGGTCATAGTCCACCAAGCCACAACGAAGTGGAAAACCCGTGGGCACTGTACTTTAGGGGCTTGTTCCCTGGCATGCCCCATGATCCTCATACCAAGCCTACGGATAATGGTCTCAAACCTCTGGTTGTCAGGTGAGGAGGAGCTCATCAATAGTGAGTACTGTACAAGGATTTTAGATGAAGCATCCATAAGGCCTTTTTCTGAAGTAATAGCATAAATGGACGAAAGAGAGCTGATATGAGAAAGGTGAGGTGGATGTGTAATATGACAGTGAAAGACAGGAGGCCAAGAGGATGGCAGATACTGTTGTTAAAATTTTATTATGTGACCGATCGCCCAAGCAGCTAACTCGCCAATCAGTGGCGAAGAGGATATAAGTAAGTAAAAATGTAAAAGTAAAGCACTTCAACAACTATGGTCTTTATGTGCACAACAATGTTAGTAATACACGAGTCCAACAACAATTAAAAATTATAAGAGATAGAATTCTCTGTCAGCTAGTTATTGAGATTATTGGCAAAGTTCTGCGTAGAAGCAGGCCAAGTTGGCTTGGGCATATGGAGTGGATTAAACCAATTGGGTTAAGAGGTGAAGGAGTATAAATGTGGAGGGGGGAGAGCTAGGGGCAAGCCAAGAATGACATAGGGAGAGGATGTAAGAAGTGACATTAGAGTTAGGAGCCTGACAAGAGACAATGCAACATGGAAAGCTGTCATCAGCTAATCATGGTTAACTCACTCAAGTGTGGAAAATGACCATATAACAATAATGCTGAGTAGATCTGTGATGGCAGATGTGGTAAAAATACTATACACCAACCCATACATAACACACACACAATACCACATTCACCCAAAGCAAGTTGACAAGTGCCTCCCACAATCTTATTGGACAAAGTGTCAGTATTCACATTTAAATTTTAAGTCAATATGATAGTGTTATTGAGTGTCAAGTGGCTGTTCTGTGAGCACAGTAATGTGCTGTAAAAGGTGACATATTAATGGCTCAGAAATTTCGTAACAGCTTTTTCTGTGGTAGGTCCCAGCTGTGTCAGGCAAGGTCAAGCTATGCAACAGTAAGAGGCATGCACGACTACTGCAAGACGAATTGCATGAAATACCCACCCAACTGCAACCCGGATATCTGCTATTGTGTGTAAGTTGCTTTCGCATTTAGTCCTAAAGGTAAAAATCCTCCTTCAATGTCTCGTTCATCTATGACCTCTTGTGAGTTACTGTACCTATCTCACTCCCACACTAATTCTCATCTCCATTTTACAGGGTAGACTGCAAGGCCATCGGGAAATTGGCTGAACAAAAAGACTCTGATGTCTATTGCCACCAAGTCTGTCTTAAATACCCTTCAGACTGCCCACCAGATAAATGTGTCTGCAGCTAGTTCTCCTTTAGTGTTTTCTAAGACACACACACACACACACACATATACTGTATA
This sequence comes from Homarus gammarus, assembly GCA_958450375.1. Classification (NCBI taxonomy): domain Eukaryota; kingdom Metazoa; phylum Arthropoda; class Malacostraca; order Decapoda; family Nephropidae; genus Homarus; species Homarus gammarus. The sequence goes on from CAUDMG010000533.1 coordinate 2,159,433, forward strand.
CATACCTCTTATAACACCAAAATAACCCTCTTCAAGATTGGTATACATCTCTTCCTGTACACCAGGACATGATACATCTCTTCCTGTACACCAGGACATGATACATCTCTTCCTGTACACCAGGACATGATACACCTCTTCCTGTACACCAGGACATGATACACCTCTTCCTGTACACCAGGACATGATACACCTCTTCCTGTACACCAGGACATGATACATCTCTTCCTGTACACCAGGACATGATACATCTCTTCCTGTACACCAGGACATGATACACCTCTTCCTGTACACCAGGACATGATACACCTCTGTAAGTAAACACATACACCAGGAAGTATCCCCAGGAAGCAAAACAAGGCAGCTGTGTGGATCCCAAATTGCCCCAACGCTCTTGACCCAACAAGTTATGTAACTAAAGATTAAACACTCATTGTTAAAACAAAATCTTTAAATGGATTAATTATACATGAGAAACTGTTTAACAGATTTTGCTTTAAGATCTATATTAGATTATCTTAAATCCATATTAATGGCTTGTGGATGATATAAATTTTGTTAGTATAAGATAATATTGATGAAACACAAGTCTTTGGGGATATACAACTCAAACCACCTTATCATGGGCCTCAAGTGTCAGATACCTGCTACTACTGACTCCAGTGTCTTGTAGAGCTGTCATCTTATATGATTATTCCCACAGCACATTCAGTTTATGACGCACAAAATTCCATCCGTGTTATCAGTTTATGAGACACCAAATACCTGCAGCTGCATTCCTTATGATGCAATTAATCATTCATATGAAAAACCCAGAATTATAAAGCATTTTGATTTTAAGCCATACAGTGTATATACAGTACTGAGAATAGGAATGTATTATTAACCCTAGAACTGTTAGCTCTCGTACACAAGAACCTGACAAGAGAGACTGCAAGAGACAGTTGCTTTATACGCGGACTAAACCACTGTCGTATACACACTAGATCGGCGCTCACTATAAACCTGTGACTAATTTTACATAAAAGAACATTTGGCTCCAAAGTTGATGGGTTGTCTGAAATCTACTTTTCTTCAGTCTACTTGAGAACAACCGTGAGGGAGTGTCCAACTTAACCCAAGTTTACTGTGATTTTTTCTTGATATTAAAAACATATTATACAGTAGTGCTGTAAATTGTTTTAGATATCAACAGCCTGTAATAATCTCAATAGTACTGTATTAAGTGACTTTCTTCCTTTTTAATGATATAATTCAGTTAGGGTGTCCATGAATTATTTAACCCCTTTTAAAACTTATTATACATACAGGTATACATATAACATGCCAAATTATTACACCTGACAAACAACACTTATGATTTATTCTGTCTTGTTTTAACTGTAATATTTTGGACGATACAATATTAAGTTTTCAAAATTGGGTCAGATGGGTTAAGGACACCTTTATTATCCCTAGCTTTCGGGAATGCTTTTTAAGTATTAGCCAACGTGCTTTTTTGCCGAGACTTCCATCATATACAGTACTGTAGAGCATTACCTAGAGAGTGGGTGTGGGCTGCTGTCGTCGTGATACTGGTAAAAGACACTACAGTATTGTACTATATTATTTCCCAGGGTCTAGATTGTCCAAATTCCCAAGATATATACAGTATTCCTTGAGAGTATAGATGTTAGAATATACGTAGATAATTGATTAATGCCAAACCTGTCTATCTATTGTTTTATCTCTCTTATCTATCTATCCAGCTACAGGTAGTATCAATCGCTTTTAACCCTTCATATACATGTTGGAGCTGCTTCTTGTTATTGTTTGTTTAGTTTGTATGGATCAACATGCCGAATAGGCATCTCAGAGTATGTCACCTGATGATTACATGTCCTAATGCTAACCTAACCCAAATTAAATCCCCCCAAATAGCATTAAGTTGTTTAATCATCAGGTGAAATAAACTGGGATGTGTAATTTTCAGGTGATTAATTTTTATTCATTTAAGACAAGAATTTTTTTTTGGGGGGGAGGTAATGTTTTGTTTCTGTTAAGTTTTAATTTATTATAAACTATTACAATTTTGTGGAGAATCTTGTTGTTATTTAATTTTGGTGCAGTATTTATTTCTCTATTACTTTAGTACGGTGTTATAACTGCTGCTTGTTATTAATAAAAAAAAATATGTCACATTCTGTCTCTGTTATTTGACCCCACATATCAAGTGTAGGTACTTTTTACTTTTTACTTTTATCTTTTACTTTTATCCTCTTCGCCACTGATCGGCTTGTTAGCCGCTTGGGCGATCGGTCACGTCTCTTTTCCTTTGTATTCTTCACCAAAAGGTCGGCTCGCTAGCCGCCCGGGCGATCGGTCACGTCTCTGTCACGCACTGTTGGCAAATATTGGGCATGCACCGGCTCCTGCATGTACCTGAACCCGCTCCAGTGTTGGTCAAGTCTGGTCTTGAAAGAGCTCACACTCGGTGCCGTCACAACACTCTCTGGTAGATTGTTCCAAGAGTTTACAACCCTCACTCCGAAAAAGTTTGCCCTCACGGTTTTCTGGACTTGCGGCTTCTTCAATCTTGAGCTGTGACCCCTTGTGGGGCGAGCGTCCGCCAGCTCCAAGTAAGGACACTCAACTGAGTAGTGCCCCCTGAGATGCTTATAAACCTCAACTAGGTCCCCCCTTGCCCGTCTGTAGTATAAGCTAGGCAAGTTCAGGCGCTCCAATCTCTCAGGGTAGCTGAGGTGCCGAAGTGCAGGCACCAGTTTGGTGGCCCTCCTTTGAACATTTTCAACCAACTGACAGTCCCTAGCATATCTCGGGGACCAGATGGGGTGACAGTACTCCAGATGGGGAAGCACTTCACTCCTGAAGATCGTCACGAGGGACGGACCGTCTAGATACCTGAACACCATTCTGTGCTACTCCAACAAGTGCAAAAGAACAAATAAATAATAAAATATATATGAAAAAGTACATACAATAAAATAAAACTAACAACATTACTGTATTAAAACAAAGCTGGCCAGACCATAACCCTGAAAACTTCTGGGGACGAAACTTTAATCTTTCCCAATAAAAAAAAAACACACACCTAAACACCCCCCCTCTCCCTCACACAATAAAAATACTCCACATCCCAACCAAATACAGTACAGTACAGTAGTCCACGCACCGTAAAGTCTATCTACAGCCAGAGGTAGAAATTCATTCACTGATTAAGAAAGAAAGGAGAGGGCCTTGGTACTCACTGATCCACACCCGGCCAGACACACCAGTTACTATCCAGGTGATGAACCCAAGTTGTCTCTCTCCACCTGCATAAAGTGTACAAAGTCAAGCAAGATTCCAATACAATTTGAGTCATATTATTCTGTAAATTAAGCAAAAAACACAACATAAGTTGGACCACCTGATGATGAGACACCCTAAAGCTAACCACACCCAATCCCCAGATTGTGTTAGGGTGTCTAATCATCAGGTAAAATAAACTAGGATGTCTAATCTTCATATGAAATAAACTAGGGTGTTGACTCTTCAGGTGAAATAAACTTAGGTTAAACACCCATAAATACAGTAACAAATCTCAATATTTACATAGCCAACACATTAAAACTATCCAAACAAAACTAGTTTCTGACAGGCCTGGCTCTCACATCAGTGGTACAGTACTAATGAGATTTAAAAAGTGACGCAATCAGTGAAGGAACCAAATGGTAGGAATATAAATTAGTAAATACTTCTGTGAATAAGGAAGATACATGACTGAATTTGCAAATTTTGTCAAATAAGTACAGGTACTGTATTATAATAATAATAATAATAATAATAATAATAATAATAATAATAATAATAATAAATAATATTTAAAATAATAAAAATAATAAATAACAATAACAATAATAATAAAAAATCTAAATATATAATAATAATAAAAATTCAAAATATAAAATAATAATATTACATGATTATTTCTACCATCTCCATTAGTTAGTGTCCAAGGTTATTGTTATTTTCTAAGGTTTTTGTAAGTATCCAAGGTTTAGTCTTTTTTTTCCTTTTGCCTGCCGCCACATCTCTGTTACGTACATCAATCCCAGTTGTGCGTTTCACGGATGTCTGTGTTCAAGGTTAATACCGCCTGGGTGAGGGGTACTGGTATGAGGGGTGTTATGAGGAGAGGGGTGTGTAAGGGAGGCTGTGTGAAGGGTGTGAGGGAGGCTGTGTGAGGGAGGCTGTGAGGGGTGTGAGGGAGGCTGTGTGAGGGGTGTGAGGGAGGCTGTGTAAGGGGTGTGAGGGGTGTGAGGGAGGCTGTGTGAGGGAGGCTGTGTAAGGGAGGCTGTGTGAGGGGTGTGAGGGAGGCTGTGTAAGGGAGGCTGTGTGAGGGGTGTGAGGGAGGCTGTGTGAGGGAGGCTGTGTGAGGGGTGTGAGGGAGGCTGTGTAAGGGAGGCTGTGTGAGGGGTGTGAGGGAGGCTGTGTGAGGGAGGCTGTGTGAGGGAGGCTGTGTAAGGGAGGCTGTGTGAGGGGTGTGAGGGAGGCTGTGTGAGGGAGGCTGTGTGAGGGAGGCTATGTGAAGGGTGTGAGGGAGGCTGTGTGAGGGGAGGCGACAAGGACTCATGGCTCCTCTTGAGTGTGGCAGAGGTCAGGGTTGATTAAAAGGCCAGTCTTGTAGTCTGTGTGTGTTGAGTTTTACATAATATAAGTCGCAGATCCTTCTTGACGTAGTGTTTACATATCTGTGTTAACGTGTTGCAGGTCACATGGATCACCTGAAGATAAAGCACCCCAGTTTATTTCATCTGAACGTTAACCAAATTAATGCAAACCTAACCTATTTTATACTAACCTAACCTAACCTAACCTAACCTAATCTAACCTAGCCTAATCCACCCTCCCTCATTTCTCCAATATTCACCTCCATTCATCAATTCTCTCTAAATACATTTATAAGTCTCTGAACTGACCAGACTGCTTTCAACCCTGACAGTGACCCAACACAGATAGTGATCAAGGGCTCTCTCTCTCTCTCTGCAGTTGTTCTTGGCAACATGGCGGGACAACTACAGCAGAAACTCCTCCTCACGCCCACCGTTGACGAGCTATCCAACTATTCACAGACAAAAAAAAAAAAAATATGAAAACTACAGAAAAATACAGGTGCAAATGAAACTAAAAGCATATAAAATAAAAACAAGGACACAGTAGAATGAAAGATAAAAACATATAATGGAGGTTTAAATAAAAGATAACGGAGCAAAAAACAAAATAATGAAAGCTAAAAAAATACCATGAAAGCTAAAAATAACATTACAGAAGCTAAAAAACATAATGACAAAATATGTACAGCATAATGAAAGCTGAAAAAATTATAAAATGGAAGCTTTAAAAAATAGACTAAATTATTATACTACAACTAACTAAAATAGAAATACATAAACAATTATTAAAGCACACACATAACCAAAGCCAATGAAAAGAAAAGAGCTTATAACAGAAGCTATAAAAAATGGACAGTAATAATGATCCAGTGAAAAACGCTGAGGTACAGTACTGTAGTGTCTAATCTTCATGTGATCTGTCTCTTTTTTCATGGCCTGGTTGGTCCACTGTTGCCAGGGACAGAAATTCACATTGACAATCGTAGTAAGTGTTTCCCCCGAGTCCCGGTCTGGGAGATGGGGCACTGATATATAAGCAGCATTAAACACCACGGAGCCCAAAACACCATCCCATCTCACAGCTCACACACCCGAGCCACAGTAAGTTATAGTTAACCGACTCACTCACAGTAAGTGTTAAGTCATCCCTGAGTCACTCACAGTGATAAGTCATTCCTGAGTCACTCACAGTGATAAGTCATCCCTGAGTCACTCACAGTGTTAAGTCATCCCTGAGTCACTCACAGTGTTAAGTCATCCCTGACTCACTCACAGTGATAAGCTATCCCTGAGTCACTCACAGTGTTAAGTCATCCCTGAGTCACTCTTAGTGTTAAGTCATCCCTGAGTCACTCACAGTATTAACTCATCCCTGAGTCACTCACAGTATGAAGTCATCCCTGAGTCACTCGCAGTATTCACTCATCCGAGTCACTTGCAGTATTAACTCATCCCTGAGTCACTCGCAGTATTAACTCATCCCTGAGTCACTCGCAGTGTTAAATCACCATCGAGTCACAAACTAAGAGTCAGTCCTCAATAACAGTCAATATTAAGAGTCATCCTTGCAAACACTTAATGAGTCGTCTCTGACTCACTCAAGGGACATAAGAGTCACTTAATGAAGAATAAGTTGTAATTAGAGACAAAAGTCATTATTTCTCCACAAAACAGTGTATTCCATCATAACTAACCAGACTACATCAGTACATTACTCCCAAGTCCTGAAGATACTTTATTATGTTACTTTACTGAACATAATAAAACAACACACTTTATATGTCTCAGTTGACTCTAATGAATGATATAACAATTAATATATAGGGAAAATAAGTTTAACTTTTAAAGACAACTGTTAGTTCTGTGTGCAGTTGTTGCTATAAATAACTTGGTACCAAAATGTCTTTCAACTAACAAAATTTTATGTCCTGTACAGGTTATTGTGAGGATGAGGATGGAGAAGCCAATGTTGGTGTTGGTGGCGGTGTTGGTGGTCGCCTGTAGCAAGCCAGTGATGGGGCTCAATGACAACTTCACTGATGACCTTCTCCTCGCTGACCTGCTGTGGCCGGAACTTGGCTTCCACAACCGCAACTGTCGGGAGGTACAGGATCACGGCCACCGTATCAGTGGGGTCTACACCATCTATCCCTATGACTGCTGCCCCCAGCGTCCTGTCCGTGTCTACTGTGACTTGGACACAGAAGGAGGTGGCTGGACAGTCATCCAACGAAGGGAAGATGTGCTCCCGCAGGAAGATTTCTACCGCACGTGGATGGAGTACGCACTAGGCTTTGGCAACATCTCCGGCCAGTTTTGGCTGGGACTCGACCACATCCAAGCTCTCACCGACCAAACATTCAACCAGATACGGTTTGATTTAACAGACTTTGACAATGACAAACGGTGGGCCCAGTACCAGTTCTTCTACGTGCACGACAGGACCGCCTTTTACAAGCTGGAAGTTAACGGTTACACTGGCAACGCCGGTGACTCCTTCACATATGGAAACCTCAACAAGTTTTCCACGAAAGATGTGGATCATGACAATAACGCAGGCAGCTGTGCAGTAACGTGAGTACAGTATGGCTTCAGTTTAAAATACAGAACAAGGAGATACTCACAGAGAGTTCTTATACACTTCACTAACTCAGGCACCAGTATTACAGGAAAACTACAATTATTACTATCCCTCTCTCTCTCTCTCTCTCTCTCTCTCTCTCTCTCTCTCTCTTCACCTTCTCTCACTTTGCAATACCATAAACATTAGATAAAAACTTTCTATATATTTATCTACTTTTCACTGTACATAACCAAGTTCATTTTATATTCTATCAATATTGCTCAATATTTTTAACAACCTTAACTCTATGAACGATTATGCTTTTAACAGGTGCTGAAGTTAATAGGTTTTATATGGTAAAAAAATATTCCCATCACAAAAAATTATCCCATTCCTATCCTTGTCTCAGCCATCTTGAATCATGCTAGAACGTGTGTGTGTGTGTGTGTGTGTGTGTGTGAGACTCATCATTTCTATTCTGTTATTTCAGGTACCTAGGAGCTTGGTGGTACAACAAATGCCACGAATCTAACCTCAATGGAAGGTATCACGGAGGCACACACTCGTCTTACGGTGATGGTGTCAACTGGAAGAGATTTCGAGGTTATTATTACTCCCTGAAGACGACAGAGATGAAGATCAGGCCTGCTTACTGACACTTCTGTTGACTCACTGCAAAAGGACAAAACATTATTGAAGTTTATAATTAAAATAAAGTACCAAAGATCTCACTCAGATGGGGTTTTATAACAGGCAAAGATTAACCACCTTAACGCTACCTGGGATGGATAGGTTAAGTTAACATTAAGGATGGTTAATCATCAGGTGAAATAAGCTGGGGTGCCTAATCTTAAGGTGAGCAAAAAATTAATCTATCATTTGTGATAATGTTATATGTAGTAGTCCAGATACAGACGATAATAAAAGTTTACATACACAGCAGGTTTATTTGGACCAGCAAATTCAGTGCTTAGTAATGTTGGTAAATGGTGATACATGTAACAATATACTGTATCACTATGTATCTTGGAGCATCTCTCAGTAAGTTATCATTAATGGTAAATTATAAGACGATAAAGAATATTAAGGGTGAGTGTTATAGCACCTGTAGCAGGTGAAGGGTGACGTCAGTAGTAAGACCTCTTCACAGGGCCTACACCACAACCTGTACAGTAGGTCGCCAGGTTGCTGTTCTCAGGTGTCTGGTACAGCTCTGTTTCCTGAAAGAAAGAAATATGATGACTGTTGGTTATCATCGATCAAATCAACTTTTTGTTTACCACTGTTTGTATACCCACACTGTGTATGTAGCTATATTGTATACCTACACTGTCTATACACTATACAATGATGAAGCATTATAATCCTGTATGATGATGGTTTTACTGAATAACTATGTAAAGTAATCATGAAATAGTTATAGTAAAATAAACAACATAAACCAAACTTGGACTGTGTCTAACCTTGACTGTTGAAAGTTTAACACAACAAAGCCACATTTAATGGCATGCCTAAGTGACCAACAAGACAACCTCTTGAGAATAAAATCTATTAAAATATTTGTGTGACTTAAGGAACAACTGATATGTTATATGGATTTAGGCAAAAAACAAAGGCAATAAAGGAAACAGTTCAACGTGGAAACCCCAATAGAAACATAGTCACAATCATGTATCACAGCAGTTCATCTTTATATAATTGAAACAGATAATATATTGTACACGGAGAAACTTTTCCAGGTTCTAAAGAACACCAAAGTTATAGATTAAGACTCATTTTACCACAGTCATGATTCACAGCTCATTAAAACTTTCTTACACATGGTATATTAATTGGATCACCCGGTGGTTACCTCCCAGTTAATTTCACCTTAAGATTAACCACCCTAACTTTAACCTAATCTAACAAAACTTAACCAAATATAACCTAACCTAAATTAACATAACTAGTGTTAAGTATCTAATAATTAGGTGAAACAAACAGGGGGCCTAATTTTCATGTGATCCGTCTTTTTTTCATGGTCTGGCTGGTCCACTGAGACAGGGGCAGAAATTCACCTTTGTGACCTCAGTAGGACATCCTGGTAGAATCCCAGTCAAGGAGGTGATGAGTTGTGTATATTGTGGGTGAAGAGAGGCACTGTCTATTATACTCCACAGAACTTCCCAGGAGAAGGCACCACTGTCTAGTGTCTATTCATCTTCACCAGGATTGTCCAGGAGGACGAGGAGAGACAGGTATATATATAAGCAGTTCACACCACGGAGCATACACCACTACCACATCTCTCACACACACCAGTAACACAGTAAGTGCTATTTATCACACTCACTCACAGTAAGTGTTAAGTCATTCCTGAGTCACTCTCAGTGTTAAGTCATCCTTGAGTCACTCACAGTGTTAAGTCATCACTGAGTCACTCACAGTACTAAGTCATTCCCGAGTCACTCACAGTGTTAAGTCGTCACTGAGTCACTCACAGCCGGTGTATGCCCAGTACAGTACTTGCCAACAGTGCGTAACAGGGACGTCACCACTCGCCAAGCGAGTAACGAGCCGATCAGTGGTGAAGAGGATAAAACAACACAAAAGTGTTAAGTCATCTCTGAGTCACTCACAGTATGAAGTCATCCCGAGTCACTCGCAGTATGAAGTCATCTCGAGTCACTCGCAGTATTAACTCATCCCTGAGTCACTCGCAGTGTTAAATCACCATCGAGTCACAAACTAAGAGTCAGTCCTCAATAACAGTCAATATTAAGAGTCATCCTTGCAAACACTTAATGAGTCGTCTCTGACTCACTCAAGGGACATAAGAGTCACTTAATGAAGAATAAGTTGTAATTAGAGACAAAAGTCATTATTTCTCCACAAAACAGTGTATTCCATCATAACTAACCAGACTACATCAGTTCATTACTCCCAAGTCCTGAAGATACTTTATTATGTTACTTTACTGAACATAATAAAACAACACACTTTATATGTCTCAGTTGACTCTAATGAATGATATAACAATTAATATATAGGGAAAATAAGTTTAACTTTTAAAGACAACTGTTAGTTCTGTGTGCAGTTGTTGCTATAAATAACTTGGTATCAAAATGTCTTTCAACTAACAAAATTTTATGTCCTGTACAGGTTATTGTGAGGATGAGGATGGAGAAGCCAATGTTGGTGTTGGTGGCGGTGTTGGTGGTCGCCTGTAGCAAGCCAGTGATGGGGCTCAATGACAACTCCACTGATGACCTTCTCCTCGCTGACCTGCTGTGGCCGGAACTTGGCTTCCACAACCGCAACTGTCGGGAGGTACAGGATCACGGCCACCGTATCAGTGGGGTCTACACCATCTATCCCTATGACTGCTGCCCCCAGCGTCCTGTCCGTGTCTACTGTGACTTGGACACAGAAGGAGGTGGCTGGACAGTCATCCAACGAAGGGAAGATGTGCTCCCGCAGGAAGATTTCTACCGCACGTGGATGGAGTACGCACTAGGCTTTGGCAACATCTCCGGCCAGTTTTGGCTGGGACTCGACCACATCCAAGCTCTCACCGACCAAACATTCAACCAGATACGGTTTGATTTAACAGACTTTGACAATGACAAACGGTGGGCCCAGTACCAGTTCTTCTACGTGCACGACAGGACCGCCTTTTACAAGCTGGAAGTTAACGGTTACACTGGCAACGCCGGTGACTCCTTCACATATGGAAACCTCAACAAGTTTTCCACGAAAGATGTGGATCATGACAATAACGCAGGCAGCTGTGCAGTAACGTGAGTACAGTATGGCTTCAGTTTAAAATACAGAACAAGGAGATACTCACAGAGAGTTCTTATACACTTCACTAACTCAGGCACCAGTATTACAGGAAAACTACAATTATTACTATCCCTCTCTCTCTCTCTCTCTCTCTCTCTTCACCTTCTCTCACTTTGCAATACCATAAATATTAGATAAAAACTTTCAATATATTTATCTACTTTTCACTGTACATAACCAAGTTCATTTTATATTCTATCAATATTGCTCAATATTTTTAACAACCTTAACTCTATGAACGATTATGCTTTTAACAGGTGCTGAAGTTAATAGGTTTTATATGGTAAAAAAATATTCCCATCACAAAAAATTATCCCATTCCTATCCTTGTCTCAGCCATCTTGAATCATGCTAGAACGTGTGTGTGTGTGTGTGTGTGTGTGTGTGTGTGTGTGTGTGTGTGTGTGTGTGTGTGTGTGTGTGACTCATCATTTCTATTCTGTTATTTCAGGTACCTAGGAGCTTGGTGGTACAACAAATGCCACGAATCTAACCTCAATGGAAGGTATCACGGAGGCACACACTCGTCTAGTGCTGATGGTGTCAACTGGGAGAGATTTCGAGGTTATTATTACTCCCTGAAGACGACAGAGATGAAGATCAGGCCTGCTTACTGACACTTCTGTTGACTCACTGCTAAAGGACAAAACATTATTGAAGTTTATAATTAAAATAAAGTACCAAAGATCTCACCCAGATGGGGTTTTATAACAGGCAAAGATTAACCACCTTAACGCTACCTGGGATGGATAGGTTAAGTTAACATTAAGGATGGTTAATCATCAGGTGAAATAAGCTGGGGTGCCTAATCTTAAGGTGAGCAAAAAATTAATCTATCATTTGTGATAATGTTATATGTAGTAGTCCAGATACAGACGATAATAAAAGTTTACATACACAGCAGGTTTATTTGGACCAGCAAATTCAGTGCTTAGTAATGTTGGTAAATGGTGATACATGTAACAATATACTGTATCACTATGTATCTTGGAGCATCTCTCAGTAAGTTATCATTAATGGTAAATTATAAGACGATAAAGAATATTAAGGGTGAGTGTTATAGCACCTGTAGCAGGTGAAGGGTGACGTCAGTAGTAAGACCTCTTCACAGGGCCTACACCACAACCTGTACAGTAGGTCGCCAGGTTGCTGTTCTCAGGTGTCTGGTACAGCTCTGTTTCCTGAAAGAAAGAAATATGATGACTGTTGGTTATCATCGATCAAATCAACTTTTTGTTTACCACTGTTTGTATACCCACACTGTGTATGTAGCTATATTGTATACCTACACTGTCTATACACTATACAATGATGAAGCATTATAATCCTGTATGATAAGAACATAAGAATGGAGGAAACTGCAGCGGGCCTACTGGCCCACACTGGGCAGTCCCATTTACACCCAATCCCATTGCTCATATATCCATCCAACCTGTGTTTGAAGCTATCCAGCGTATTCGAGTTAATGATGATATTTGGTAACTTGTTCCACTCGTCCACTACTCTATTTCCAAACCAATGTTTACCTATTTCGCCTCTAAATCTAAATTTATCTAATTTAAAACCATTGTTACGAGTTCGCTCCTGGTTGGATAGTTTGATTACCTTTGTAATGTCCCCTTTGTTTAGCCCTGAATTCCATTTATACACCTCTATCATATCGCCCCTCACTCTATGTCTCTGGAGGAAGTGCAAATTAAGATACTTTAACCTGTCTCTGTACTCAAGGTTCCCAATGCCCCAGATTAGTCTTGTCTCTGAATTCTTTCCAAGGATTCTATATCCATTCTGTAATACGGTGACCAGAATTGAACGGCGTAATCCAAATGAGGTTTCACGAGCGCAAGATATAGTTACAGAATGACCTCGCTAGTCTTGTAACTAACACTCCTTTGTATGAACCCAAGTACTTAATTAGCCTTGTTTTGAGCAAATACACATTGTTTACTTGGCTTAAGATTCCTACTTATCGTTACTCCTAAATCTCTCTCGCAGTCGGATTTCTCAATAACATCGTTGTTCATCTGGTATCTGGTTTCCCCGTTTACATCTCCTATACTGAGTACTTTACACTTGTCCACATTGAATTTCATCTGCCATTTTTCAGACCATTCGAAATTTTTTTAGATCTTCCTGTAGTTTAGCTGAGTCCTCGTCAGATTTAATTACACGCCCTATTTTAGTGTCATCAGCAAATTTACTTATATTGCTGTCTACGCCGATATCTATGCCGTTTATGTATATAATAAATAATAATGGTCCAAGTACTGAGCCTTGGGGAACTCCACTAGTGACGTTGCTCCAATCGGATTTAGTGCCGTTAATGTTCACTCGCTGTTTCCTGTCCTGTAACCACGGTCTAATCCATTTTAGAATATCTTCTTTCATGCCATGAGCCTCCACTTTTCTTATTAGTCTTTCGTGGGGGACTCTGTCGAAGGCTTTGCTATAGTCGAGACAAACCACATCATAATTGTGCCCCTCGTCCAGTGATTCGAAAACAGCTGAAAAGAATGTTAATAGATTAGTTAGACATGAACGCCCGCTTGTGAAGCCATGTTGGGAATCATTGATCAATTTGTGCTTCTCCAGGTGATTTCGAATAGAGTTTGAAATGACTGCTTCCAGTAATTTGCCTACAATTGATGTTAGACTGATTGGACGGTAGTTAGAGGATAGTGATCTATCCCCCTTCTTGAAAATCGGTATTACATTCGCTATCCTCCAGGATTCTGGTACTGCACCCGTTTTTAAGGACATGTTAAACAACTTTGATAAGGGTATACTAAGCTCTTCCTTACATTCCTTTAATACTCTGGCAAATACCTCATCGGGATCAGGTGACTTATTAGGCTTTAGTTTGTCTATTTGCTGACTAACAGCGTTACTAGTCACTACTATCTCGCTTAATTTATTATCTTCAATACCTCTGTATAGAGTCGGTGTCTCGGGTATCATGTTTAAGTTTTCGCTGGTGAAAACTGTTGAAAAATATTTATTCAGATTATTGCTCATTTCTCCGTCGTTATCAGTTAGCTCGCCGGTATCTGACTGCATTGGTCCAATCTTTTCTCGTGTGTTAGTTTGATACAGTTGATAGAATCCCTCGATAGTTTCACTTAATAACTATGTAAAGTATCCATGTAATGGTTATTGTACAATAAACAACATAAACCTAACTTGGACCGTGTCTAACCTCAACCGCTGAGAGTTAAACACAACAGAGCCACATTTAATGGACAAACATAACACGACGTTGTGAACATCAAGCACACAGTGATAAGTTATCCAGCAACACCCACAAGAAAGGTCATAACAGCGAGCAACAAACAGACACACACTTTAACGAGCAACAAACAGAAATTTTTAACAAGCAACAAACACAGGCCGGATAGTCTGTATCTCAGAGGCTGGACAAATATTACCAAAACATCAGCGTGGGGGGACACATCCTGGCCCGCATCCTCCTCCTCTACACATATACTGCACCATCCACCACCTCCACATACTGCTAACTTTATAAATATACAAGAACCTCCTCCGACACTATCCTCACCCTCCTCCTACACTATCCTCACCCTCCTCCTACACTATCCTCACCCTCCTCCTACACTATCCTCACCCTCCTCCTACACTATCCTCACCTTCCTCCTACACTATCCTCACCCTCCTCCGACACTATCCTCACCCTCCTCCTACACTATCCTCACCCTCCTCCTACACTATCCTCACCCTCCTCCTTCACTATCCTCACCCTCCTCCTACACTATCCTCACCCTCCTCCACATATTCAGACTCACATCACTTTCTTCACGTAAGTTTCTACAAAAGTCTCTACAGTAACCACAAGTGTTAAAGTGTCCAATAAGTGTATCTAGTTAAAGTGCTCAATAAGTGTATCTAGTTAAAGTGCTCAGTAAGTGTATCTAGTTAAAGTGTCCAATAAGTGTATCTAGTTAAAGTGCTCAGTAAGTGTATCTAGTTAAAGTGTCCAATAAGTGTATCTAGTTAAAGTGCTCAGTAAGTGTATCTAGTTAAAGTGTCCAATAAGTGTATCTAGTTAAAGTGCTCAGTAAGTGTATCTAGTTAAAGTGTCCAATAAGTGTATCTAGTTAAAGTGCTCAGTAAGTGTATCTAGTTAAAGTGTACAATAAGTGTATCTAGTTAAAGTGCTCAGTAAGTGTATCTAGTTAAAGTGTCCAATAAGTGTATCTAGTTAAAGTGCTCAGTAAGTGTATCTAGTTAAAGTGTCCAATAAGTGTATCTAGTTAAAGTGCTCAGTAAGTGTATCTAGTTAAAGTGTTCAATAAGTGTATCTAGTTAAAGTGCTCAGTAAGTGTATCTAGTTAAAGTGTCCAATAAGTGTATCTAGTTAAAGTGCTCAGTAAGTGTATCTAGTTAAAGTGTCCAATAAGTGTATCTAGTTAAAGTGTCCAATAAGTGTATCTAGTTAAAGTGCTCAGTAAGTGTATCTAGTTAAAGTGTCCAATAAGTGTATCTAGTTAAAGTGCTCAGTAAGTGTATCTAGTTAAAGTGTCCAATAAGTGTATCTAGTTAAAGTACTCAGTAAGTGTATCTAGTTAAAGTGTCCAATAAGTGTATCTAGTTAAAGTACTCAGTAAGTGTATCTAGTTAAAGTGTCCAATAAGTGTATCTAGTTAAAGTACTCAGTAAGTGTATCTAGTTAAAGTGTCCAATAAGTGTATCTAGTTAAAGTGCTCAGTAAGTGTATCTAGTTAAAGTGTCCAATAAGTGTATCTAGTTAAAGTGCTCAGTAAGTGTATCTAGTTAAAGTGTCCAATAAGTGTATCTAGTTAAAGTGCTCAGTAAGTGTATCTAGTTAAAGTGTCCAATAAGTGTATCTAGTTAAAGTGCTCAGTAAGTGTATCTAGTTAAAGTGCTCAGTAAGTGTATCTAGTTAAAGTGCTCAGTAAGTGTATCTAGTTAAAGTGTCCAATAAGTATATCTAGTTAAAGTGCTCAGTAAGTGTATCTAGTTAAAGTGCTCAGTAAGTGTATCTAGTTAAAGTGCTCAGTAAGTGTATCTAGTTAAAGTGCTCAGTAAGTGTATCTAGTTAAAGTGCTCAGTAAGTGTATCTAGTTAAAGTGTTCAATAAGTGTATCTAGTTAAAGTGCTCAGTAAGTGTATCTAGTTAAAGTGTCCAATAAGTGTATCTAGTTAAAGTGCTCAGTAAGTGTATCTAGTTAAAGTGCTCAGTAAGTGTATCTAGTTAAAGTGCTCAGTAAGTGTATCTAGTTAAAGTGCTCAGTAAGTGTATCTAGTTAAAGTGCTCAGTAAGTGTATCTAGTTAAAGTGTCCAATAAGTGTATCTAGTTAAAGTGCTCAGTAAGTGTATCTAGTTAAAGTGCTCAGTAAGTGTATCTAGTTAAAGTGTTCGTGTAACAATAATATCCGTTTTATTTACCTTTCATCATTTACTTCTATTTATTGACTCACTTTTACTCCTCCTTTATTCTTTATTCTCTGTTCTTTCTCTTCTATCTGTCCTTTAGTTGTATTTTGGTTCAGTCACTTAAAGGAAAATTAATCGCAGGAGCCTTTGAGAATCTGAACTCATATCCTACCCTAACCTAAGCTAACCTAATC
The DNA here is from genome assembly GCA_958450375.1 of Homarus gammarus. Classification (NCBI taxonomy): domain Eukaryota; kingdom Metazoa; phylum Arthropoda; class Malacostraca; order Decapoda; family Nephropidae; genus Homarus; species Homarus gammarus. The sequence goes on from CAUDMG010000533.1 coordinate 2,176,083, forward strand.
TAACTTAACTTAATCTAACCTTATCTAACCTAACCTGAACTTCTATACATTCTGAAGGTGAAATCTGATGGTGTAAGGTCATTGAGGAGGATTATCCCAGATTTTTATAGTTTACCATTTAAAATATAATCTAAACCTAACCTAACCTACCTTACCTTAACCTATACCTTACCTAAACCTACCTTACCTAACCTAACCTAACCTAACCTACCTAAACCTACCTAACCTAACCTAAACCTACCTAACCTAACCTAACCTATACCTTACCTAAACCTACCTAACCTAACCTAAACCTACCTAACCTAAACCTAAACCTACCTAACCTAACCTAACCTATACCTTACCTAAACCTACCTAACCTAACCTAACCTAACCTAAACCTACCTAACCTAACCTAACCTATACCTTACCTAAACCTACCTAACCTAACCTAACCTATACCTTACCTAAACCTACCTAACCTAACCTAAACCTACCTAACCTAAACCTAAACCTACCTAACCTAACCTAAACCTACCTAACCTAACCTAACCTAACCTAAACCTACCTAACCTAACCTAACCTATACCTTACCTAAACCTACCTAACCTAAACTAAAATAATCCCACTTACAAGGAAATTCATCGTTTACAAATTTAAAGCATCCGGGTAGTAACCTTCGCCTAGTGTGTGTGAAGGGGGATTGAAGATTGAGGTTAGATTAGTTTTGTATGATATGTTTGACTAGGTTAGGTTAAGTTAGGTTAGGTTGGGTTAGATTAGGTTAGGTTAGGTTAGGTTAGGTGGTGTTAGATCATTTGCTTTTAATTGATTTTTTTATTCATGTTTTAGTTGTTTTCATTCTATCTTGTACTTATTTGTGGCTCAGTTGGGATAAACAGCTAGCCGTCGGTACAGTGCGAACAATGAAGCATACAGGAGGACCCCCCCCCCCCCCCACGTAATAACAAACATCAACCAATAAGCTGGCCGCCTCTGTTGACCTTCTCCCGCACTCAAGACCAACACGAGCGCCACCACCAGCTGACCGGGGCAATAAACAACCTCTGTACAGTTGTTTATTTTACCGTGTTGATCGACCCCCGCCTCATCCTCCATCCCTCCAGCCCTTTATCCCTTCCTCTCCCCTCCCCACCCCTTTAACCCTTTTTCTCCCCCTCTCCATCCTCACCCCTCCTAACCCCTTCCTCTCCCCCTCCTAACCCCTTCCTCTCCCCCTCCTTCCTTCCTCTGCCCCTCCTTCCCTCCTCTCCCCCTCCTTCCTTCCTCTGCCCCTCCTTCCCTCCTCTCCCCCTCCTTCCTTCCTCTGCCCCTCCTTCCCTCCCCTCCCCCCCTAACTCTTCCTCTCTATTCATGACCTTTCATTTTAACTGTGTGTGTCTTTATGGTCAACACAATAGGTGGTTAGTTGTTCGGACGAGTATGACGTGTAGTGACGAGTATGACGAGTATGACGTGTAGTGACGAGTATGACGTGTAGTGACGAGTATGACGTGTAGTGACGAGTATGACGTGTAGTGACGTGTATAACGTGCAGTGACGAGTATGACGTGTAGTGACGAGTATGACGTGTAGTGACGAGTATGACGTGTATAACGTGCAGTGACGAGTATGACGTGTAGTGACGTGTATAACGTGCAGTGACGTGTATAACGTGCAGTGACGTGTATGACGTGTATAACGTGCAGTGACGTGTAGTGACGTGTCAAGGAAGAGTGGCAGGAATTGTCATTATGTCTCAACCTGATACAGCTGATCTGACGCATTCTATTGACTTACATGACCTAACCTAACCTCTAGAAGTTCAATGCTCACAAAGGTAACTAAATATATTAAAATTATGCTTTGATGGGAAGGGAGGGAGTAAGGGATGACTGGAGGAGGGGAGTTGTCCTCAACTTCAATGATAATCAGCTGTCGACATATACGCCCACAACCCCGCCCACATACATACATGCCCGCCTGCCCAGACGCCCACACCCACACTCCCCCACATAACACTACCACATGTCTATCCACACGCATCACCTAAACCTCAAACTCCTCCCCAACCACATCCCTGCCCATACCCCAACCACATCCCTGCCCATACCCCAACCACACAGAAGCCTTGTACGAGTCCTGCCCCCCCCCCCCCCCACACACACACTCCCCAGCCTTGATCCTACAGTAGTATCATGGACAGATTAATAGAAGATACAGGCACAGAGACAGATAGACAATAGTTCATCAGTAACAGAGGCGGAATCAGTTCTGTATTTTGAGGCCAGCACCCCACCTCACCCGGCCTCACAGTGACCGCAGTACTACTACAGTAAGTACGGTACGTGTCGTGTACTACTACAGTAAGTACGGTACGTGTCCTGTACTACTACAGTAAGTACGGTACGTGTCCTGTACTACTACAGTAAGTACGGTACGTGTCGTGTACTACTACAGTAAGTACGGTACGTGTCGTGTACTACTACAGTAAGTACGGTACGTGTCGTGTACTACTACAGTAAGTACGGTACGTGTCGTGTACTACTACAGTAAGTACGGTACGTGTCCTGTACTACTACAGTAAGTACGGTACGTGTCCTGTACTACTACAGTAAGTACGGTACGTGTCGTGTACTACTACAGTAAGTACGGTACGTGTCCTGTACTACTACAGTAAGTACGGTACGTGTCGTGTACTACTACAGTAAGTACGGTACGTGTCGTGTACTACTACAGTAAGTACGGTACGTGTCGTGTACTACTACAGTAAGTACGGTACGTGTCCTGTAATACTACAGTAAGTACGGTACGTGTCGTGTACTACTACAGTAAGTACGGTACGTGTCGTGTACTACTACAGTAAGTACGGTACGTGTCGTGTGTTTTAAAAGACCATAAAGTCGCCATCAGTGAGTGACGTCACCTCAGATGTTTACAAGAGATTGGCCCGGCTCGCCTGGTTATTAGCCAACCACAGCGCAGCTTTGTCGCAACGAGTGACGTCACTGCACGTCCTGTTTTTTTTCAACACCTGAATATCGGGATAAGAAGACTGAGCTCCTTCTCACACAGAGGCACGTGTGTATAACTATGGCAGGTGTGTAGTGATGTATAACTACAGTATGTGCGTTGTACTTCAGTCAATAAACACAACACCATATTTATTAACAAACAACACTTCCTTCTTCTTAATACTTAAACTTAGCGGTAGTATTACAGGTGGCACCTAGTGTGTACCTTACCTTCAATACTCAGGTGTGTGTGTACCACCTCCTTCACTAACTGACTCAGAAATAAAGGAAACCACTAACATTATTTAAGGTTCAGTCATACTTAACAAACAAACAAATACTAAAACAATAACAACAATAACATAACAATAACAACAGCGCCAATAATAATATTTTACCTATACTGTACACACTGCTGTCCAACACATGAGACAACCCTAAAGCTAACCTATTCTCAACCTAACCTAAAGCTAACCTAACCATACCCAGGTAGCGTAAGGGTAAGATTAGGTGAGGGATGGGGGGGGGGGGCGAGTTATCAGGGGATATCCGTAAGCCTTTGCTGGTAGCTGGACACTCACTAGCATCCCCACTCACTATCATCCCCACTCACTATCATCCCCACTCACTATCATCCCCACTCCCTATCATCCCCACTCACTATCATCCCCACTCACTATCATCCCCACTCCCTATCATCCCCACTCCCTATCATCCCCACTCCCTATCATCCCCACTCCCTATCAGAGAGACCTAGGATGAGAGAGAGCGTGAGTGAAAGCATCCTTTATGTGACAATCGTAGTAACAGACACACCCTGTAGAGAGAGAGAGACAACCGGATGCTGCTCAACACCATCAGTCACTGGGAACCTGAGCAGCGTGACGTACGGCAAGTGTTGCGTCGAGTAAACAAACGGAGCTGTGACGTCATGTGCTCTCAACCAACCACGGAACTCTGACGTCATAGGCTCTCCACCAATCAAGTAAGGGCGTGCGTGTTTTTTACCTGTACCACTGAAGAGTATTGGGTAACAACTATGAGGTCATCACATATTAGTCTGGCAAATGAAGGATTAGACTGCAGTAGATCACAGATATCTTTTCTGACGTCATATATACCTCACACAATGAGGTGGCGGGGTATTTACGATCTCTTGTAACGTCATATACGTGTAACCAATCAGGTGACACTTATCGAGACTACCTATGACGCCATATGCTTATAGCCAATCAGGTGACTCTTATCCAAACTATCACAACAAAATGGACGTGCAAATGATCACAACCGGACTCACGTTAACAATGCCACCACCACCACTCGAGGAAAACCACACACACACACACACACACACACACACTGGATTAAGTAAGTACACACAAATGCGTACACCCGCCTACACAAGAACGGGATGAGATACGCATGCGCACTAGACAGATGACAGTGCACATGATTCAGGGCAGAAGCACGTGGCCGGACCTACAACACGACACGAGCGTCAAGTCATGAATGAGGAACACAACAACAGGAAGATATATTTTTTTCTCTCTCCCCCCCTCCTCCCCCCCCCCTCTCTCTCTCTTCCCCTCCACACCTCTCTCTCCCTCCTCACTTAGAGAAGGGGGTTAATAAACGAGGGGGAAGAGTAGAGCAGAGGGGGGCCCAGTGGGAAGGGAGGGGTGGGGGAGGGCTTAGGGTGAGGTTGGAGGTGGGGGGAGGGCTTAGGGTGAGGTTGGAGGTGGGGGAGGGCTTAGGGTGAGGTTGGAGGTGGGGGAGGGCTTAGGGTGAGGTTGGAGGTGGGGAGGGGTTAGGGTGAGGTTGGAGGTGGGGGAGGGGTTAGGGTGAGGTTGGAGGTGGGGGGAGGGTTTGGGAGTGGCGGAGGGATGGGGGAAGGGGGGAGGGTGATTCCGTCCTAACTGTACAAGTGAACGAGAACTACAGACCAACAATCAACGGGGCTATTTTAAGAAGGCCTCTCCTTCACTTCTTTCTCCACACCCTTGTTGAGTCTCGCTTCATGTATAGAAATTATAATATACACTATCAAAAAAGTATATCTGCACTGTCTATGTATACCTACACTGTCTATGTATACCTGTATGACAATTATCCTAAATCATCCATCTATTATCTATCTATTTATCTTCACGCGATCACAAATAACTACAATAGACATGGTAGATATTAGGGCTCTACAGTAGACATCAAGGCTCTACGGTAGACATCAGGGCTCTACGGTAGACATCAGGGCTCTACGGTAGACATCAGGGCTCTACGGTAGACATCAGGGCTCTACAGTAGACACCCAGGATGTTGGACAGGCAACTCTGGCATGTCCGAGACACCGAACCCTTCCTCAAAACATAAACATTTAAGCATTAAAACAAGAAAGTTTATATAATAACAACAACAGCTGTTTTAATGGAAGGATGGATGGGGGGGTGGGTTGATGGATGGATGGGGGGGTGGGTTGATGGCTTGGGGGGGGTAGGTTGATGGATGGATGGGGGGTGGGTTGATGGCTTGGGGGGTAGGTTGATAGATGGATGGGGGGTGGGTTGATGGCTTGGGGGGGGTAGGTTGATGGATGGATGGGGGGTGTGTTGATGGCTTGGGGGGGTAGGTTGATGGAAGGATGGGTGGTTGGTTGATGGCTTGGGGGGGTAGGTTGATAGAACGATTGGGGGTGGGTTGATGGCTTGGGGGGTACGTTGATGGATGGATGGGGGGTGGGTTGATGGCTTGGGGGGGTAGGTTGATGGAGGGATGGGGGGTTGGTTGATGGAATGGGGGGTAGGATGATGGATGGATAGGGGGTGGGTTGATGGCTTGGGGGGGTAGGTTGAAGGATGGATGGGGGGTGGGTTGATGGCTTGGGGGGTAGGTTGATGGATGGATGGGGGGTGGGTTGATGGCTTGGGGGGTAGGTTGAAGGATGGATGGGGGTGGGTTGATGGCTAGGGGGGGTAGGTTTATGGATGGATGGGGGGGTGGGTTGATGGCTTGGGGGGGTAGGTTGATGGATGGATGGGGGGTGGGTTGATGGCTTGGGGGGTAGGTTGATGGATGGATGGGGGGTGGGTTGATGGCTTGGGGGGGTAGGTTGATGGATGGATGGGGGGGTGGGTTGATGGCTTGGGGGGTGGGTTGATGGCTTGGGGGGGTAGGTTGATGGATGGATGGGGGGTGGGTTGATGGATGGAGGGGGGGTGGGTTGATGGCTTGGGGGGTAGGTTGATGGATGGATGGGGGGTGGGTTGATGGATGGATGGGCGGAGGGTTGATGGATGGTGGGTAGGTTGATGGCTTGGGGGTAGGTTGATAGATGGATGGGGGGGTGGGTTGATGGCTTGGGGGGTAGGTTGATAGATGGATGGGGGGTGGGTTGATGGCTTGGGGGGTGGGTTGATGGCTTGGGGGGGTAGGTTGATGGATGGATGGGGGGTGGGTTGATGGATGGATGGGGGGTGGGTTGATGGCTTGGGGGGTAGGTTGATGGATGGATGGGGGGTGGGATGATGGATGGATGGGGGGTGGGTTGATGGATGGATGGGGGTGGGTTGATGGATGGTGGGTAGGTTGATGGCTTGGGGGTAGGTTGATAGATGGATGGGGGGTGGGTTGATGGCTTGGGGGGGTAGGTTGAAGGATGGATGGGGGGTGGGTTGATGGCTTGGGGGGTAGGTTGATAGATGGATGGGGGGTGGGTTGATGGATGGATGGGGGTGGGTTGATGGCTTGGGGGTAGGTTGATGGATGGATGGGGGGTGGGTTGATGATGGATGGGGGGTGGGTTGATGGATGGATGGGGGTGGGTTGATGATGGTGGTAGGTTGATGGCTTGGGGGGTAGGTTGATAGATGGATGGGGGTGGGTTGATGGCTTGGGGGTAGGTTGATGGATGGATGGGGGTGGGTTGATGGTGGATGGGGGTGGGTTGATGATGGATGGGGGTGGTTGATGGATGGGGTAGTTGATGGCTTGGGGGGGTAGGTTGATAGATGGATGGGGGGTGGGTTGATGGCTTGGGGGGTAGGTTGATAGATGGATGGGGGGTGGGTTGATGGCTTGGGGGGTAGGTTGATAGATGGATGGGGGGTGGGTTGATGGCTTGGGGGGTAGGTTGATAGATGGATGGGGGGTGGGTTGATGGCTTGGGGGGTAGGTTGATAGATGGATGGGGGGTGGGTTGATGGCTTGGGGGGTAGGTTGATAGATGGATGGGGGGTGGGTTGATGGCTTGGGGGGTAGGTTGATAGATGGATGGGGGGTGGGTTGATGGCTTGGGGGGTAGGTTGATAGATGGATGGGGGTGGGTTGATGGCTTGGGGGGTAGGTTGATAGATGGATGGGGGGTGGGTTGATGGCTTGGGGGGTAGGTTGATAGGATGGATGGGGGGTGGGTTGATGGCTTGGGGGGTAGGTTGATGGATGGATGGGGGTGGGTTGATGGCTTGGGGGTGGGTTGATGGATGGATGGTGGGTAGGTTGATGGCTTGGGGGGGTAGGTTGATGGATGGATGGGGGGTGGGTTGATGGCTTGGGGGGGTAGGTTGAAGGATGGATGGGGGGTGGGTTGATGGCTTGGGGGGGTAGGTTGATGGATGGATGGGGGTGGGTTGATGGCTTCGGGGGTGGGTTGATGGATGGATGGTGGGTAGGTTGATGGCTTGGGGGGTGGGTAGGTTGATAGATGGATGGGGGGTGGGTTGATGGCTTGGGGGGTAGGTTGATAGATGGATGGGGGTGGGTTGATGGCTTCGGGGGTGGGTTGATGGATGGATGGTGGGTAGGTTGATGGCTTGGGGGGTGGGTAGGTTGATAGATGGATGGGGGGTGGGTTGATGGATGGTGGGTAGGTTGGTGGCTTGGGGGGGGGTAGGTTGATAGATGGATGGGGGGTGGGTTGATGGATGGTGGGTAGGTTGATGGCTTGGGGGGGGTAGGTTGATGGATGGATGGGGGGTGGGTTGATGGATGGTGGGTAGGTTGGTGGCTTGGGGGGGGTAGGTTGATAGATGGATGGGGGGTGGGTTGATGGATGGATGGTGGGGTGCAGGAGCCACTTTTGTGAACTCAACGTTTATCGTAAAAACCCCAAGTCCACGATAATGAGGCGTCTTGTTGACACACACACACACACACACACACAGCATTTATCCATGTTCTACCTAATATCAAGTTTTCCATCTATCTCCCCTTTCTATTTTATTTCTAGTTCCTCCTTTTCTTTCTATCTGCATGTCTGTCATTTTCTGTGTGTCTGTCTGTCTCTGCTCCCTATACACCTAGTGAGGTTCTCTAACAAGGCGCGGTTCTTTTCCACAAACTCGACCGTTACCTCACCCCGTGTCCACCACTTCCTCTCTTGGTCTCCTAGAAGCCTTCACTCTCTGTTATCTGTCTGGCCATGAATAGTGCTGCACTTTACGAGAGAGAGAGAGAGAATAACACTCTTTCACGACACAATCCATAAGGCACAAATGAATCACTTTAAAGAGGTACTGAAGGGAGGGCAGCTGCCCCCTCTCCCCACGCAAACACACCCGGGTTACGATACACCTCATCTGTTTACTCAGTGATACAGCCTACACACACACACACACACACACACACACACACACTATCACCACCACTACTACTACTTTTTTTTTCTTAACGTGGCCTCCAGCCTCCCCCAATAGCCACACCTTCGCCGCCATTTTATTACCTTACTACTACTACTACTACTAATAATAATAATAATAAAAACAATAATGTGTTGAGTTAATAACATAAGCTACTTGATCCCCCGGGCAGACACACCATAAATTACCCTAAGCTCCAGTTCCCGGCACAGGACTCCACTATACGAGGCGTTAATATGGTGAAAAATAGAGGGTTGTGAAACACCCTTCTTGGTAAAGCATTCGTCGCCCTCCTCATGACGTCACACCCACAATGACGACACCGCTACATATGTTATCCTTCTGTGTGTGTCGTGAGTTATGTGCGCTATAGTCTGAATCTACGGGAAGACAACACAGTACCATACTTTTTAATAACTTGATATATAACAAAATTACATGAGCCTAGATTTAATAATTATTATCTTTTCTCCTTGCCCACTTTTGTGCAGGTTAGGTCACCTTAGGTTAGGTTATATATAGGGTTAGGGTTGGGTTGGGTTATTATGTAGGGTTGGGTTAAATTATGTATAATTAGGGTTAGATTATGTAGGGTTAAGGTTAGATTATGCAAGGTGGATAATATAGTCAAGGGCGGATTAACCTGACGAAACTCACACCAAAATAATGCTGCACACATTATTTGTCTGAACGAGTAATCAAATAAAGCTGACAAGATTACTTAATATTTGTAGATGGCGATTGACCTTTATAAACGATTGTTTTAATAACCTTCTGTTGTCTTAATAACCCCCAAAAATATTTGTTTTGAACACCATGGATCAATTAAGGACCTACTGATGACGTGAACAATGCGCGAGTATATAGTGTAAATGTTTGAATGGCGCTCATAGGCTCGCTGTGTCGTTTGATGTTCCCTTAGTTTATTCTTCCTGTTGGACACGAGCCTGACCAACCTATTGGATCCTGCCCCTGAATGTAGTGGAGAAACATAAGGGGGGGAGGGGGGGGAGAAGGGAGGGGGAAGAGTAGAGAATACAGGAGAGAGATAACATGGGACAGGATAAAGAGATGTCTCCACAAGAACTAAGGCCCCCAATTTCCCAAAGCAACTGTGCATTAAATGGTATAAAAATATCTATCAACAACTTATGCGGTTTATAGTTTTACATCATTCATTCTCTCTTTCTCTTTATTCTCTCTTCATTCTCTCTCTCTTAGTTTCTTCTTGTGTTAGTCCATCTCTCTCTTTCTTTTACTACGTTCTTTTATTATGTGGAGACAATACCCACAGGAATGTTCACACGGATCGTCCTTACTGTCATACACTGCATAGTTAGGTTATACACACCACCTATATGATACTGTCACCACTGTATGCTCATCGTCCTCCCAACACATACACACACCAATAGAAAAGTGAGCTGAAAAGTCTGAAGTGTTCTTAGTGTGCTGTGGGAGAAAGTCTCAACTCTTGTTAGTGTACAGTAAAAGCCTTGGACGACACGAAGCTCCAATAGTGTTGACATTTTCTGGGAGTAAGTGGGCATAAATTGTCCCAAGCCCAACAAGCTCTCTCTCTCTCTCTCTCTCTCTCTCTCTCTCTCTCTCTCTCTCTCACACACACACACACACACACACACACACATAATATATAAATAACGACAGACATAAGAAGCAGAAGTAATGTAATGTGTAGATAAAGCGAAGGGAGGAAGATTATTAAAGGGAAAATGAAGCAAACAGATAGGCCGGCACTACATTCGACTGGTGCCACTTCCTTAATTGTAAAGTCAGGTCTCTATTCGTGGTTAGGTTAGACTAAGTTGGGTTTTGGCTTAGTTAGGTTAGGTTAAGCTTTGGTTTAGTTGGGTTGGGTCAGCTTAGGTTAGGTTAAGTCGGGTTTTGGTTTGGTTAGGTTAAGGTTTGGATTAGTTGGGTTGGGTCAGGTTAGTATGTCGTTCCATGTCTAGACTCAACAGGTCAGTACAGTAGCCATCATCGTCCACAAACAGAGAATGAGAACAGTGACTCCTCAACCTTCAACAACTGGGAAGTGTTATTTTAAGTCGCTGACAGCTGGACCACTCTCGGACCAGGATAGACCGGGCCTTGGAGGGCCTCGAGGACCAGAATAGGATAATGGACCAAGATGGACCTTGAAGAACCGGTAGATGACGAAGGATCAAGCAGGACCTTAAAGAACCGGTAGATGACGATGGATCAAGCTGGACCTTAAAGAACCGGTAGATGACGATGGATCAAGCTGGACCTTAAAGAACCGGTAGATGACGATGGATCAAGCTGGACCTTAAAGAACCGGTAGATGACGATGGGTCAACAGGACCTTAAAGAACCGGTAGATGACGATGGGTCAACAGGACCTTAAAGAACCGGTAGATGACGATGGATCAAGCTGGACCTTAAAGAACCGGTAGATGACGATGGATCAACAGGACCTTAAAGAACCGGTAGATGACGATGGGTCAACAGGACCTTAAAGAACCGGTAGATGACGATGGGTCAACAGGACCTTAAAGAACAGATAGATGACAATGGGTCAACAGGACCTTAAAGAACCGGTAGATGACGATGGATCAACAGGACCTTAAAGAACCGGTAGATGACGAAGGGTCAACAGGACCTTAAAGAACCGGTAGATGACGATGGGTCAACAGGACCTTAAAGAACCGATAGATGACGAAGGGTCAACAGGACCTTAAAGAAGCAGATAACTTCGAAGAATCAAGCAAGACCGTGAGAAACATTTTTAACCTGAAGACCAGTGGATGACATGGGGGGAGGGGGGTGAGAGAGGGGGAGTCCTGTAGGATACCCCAGACTTGGGACACCCGCATGAGAAACCGGACTTAGCAATAATTAGTAAAACAAAACAAAAGCAAGAGTTCGACATCATTATCATCATCCTGTCCCAAGTTATCTTTTACTGAGTGTGTGTGTGTGTGTTCACAGTAGTCGTTCACCCTTGAAAGATATTTTAGCGGTACACCTACCACAGGTTGGTAGTGATGAAAGAGTTACCATAACTGGTGTCACGTAGCGAGTTATCAGTGAGTGTGTGTGTTGCTGGTGCTCTCTCTCTCACTCACCAGGACCACAGTGACGCACCTCCTCTTGCGTTAAGGCGCCCACACTCTCACGCTGAGGTGATATGCGTGTTTTAACCATCTATATCTACGTCACGGCCTCAATGATCGGGCACCCACGTGTATAGGATGGCTACCAACGCCTCCTGCCCACAACATGTTTGGGAGATGGTTAAGTGAGGGTCAGAGGTTAGGTTAGGAGCCGTCCTGGGAAGCCGTTCTGGGAAGCGTCGTGAGGGAGTGAGTCATAGGGTCACACGTCACTCCCCGTCTCACACTTGGCCAGCGTCACAGTGCTACTTGTGCCCCCCACGTTCACAAGGGCCCCGTCCCGCCCCGCCAAGCTTAAGCTCTACGCCCCCCACGCACGCCTCGCAGTGACCCAGTACAGTACCGAAGTGCATCATTTGACACGGTCAACTCAGAAATCTATATTTTTAGTGCGCCAAGTGACAGTGGTATTGTTGTTTTTAAGTAGTGGTGTCATCATTACTGGCCTGTGTCAGTCAGTCCTCTTGTGGATGATAATCTTCCTCGTAAGCCTAAACGGGCTGTGTTGCAGCGTGTGATAATACCAGCTAACACAAGGACAGTACAAGGTGTTAAAATTAGAGTTGTGCACACACGTACTGTAGAGTGAGAGGAAGCCTAAGATAATGACAGATATGTGAGGTGACTGGGCTTCCCTGGGTCAGCGCTGAGTATGCCATCTGCACCACATAATCCCCGGGGCCCCACATCCCCCTGGAGGAGAGATGTGGTGGTGGTGGTGTACCTCTGGGTAACTCTCCTGTGTGTCTCCGGCGCCTGGGAGAAGGAGGAGGAGGACAACCGGGTATGGACTGAGAGAACCCACCTCGCCCTGGACACCCCGGCTATCCCCTCCTGCGATGATCACAATCAACACAACAAATGTTTCCACAAAGCTCCCCAACCCATGGTGAGTCCCCCCCTTACTGGTCACTCAGCTGTTATACATGTCCTGTTCCTCAATTTTACGCTACTGTTACTCATTCATACTGCTGTCACTCAGCTGTACTCAAGTGTTACTCATCTCTCAGGCGGTACATACATGTGACTCAAGGAACACACTGCATTACTCAACTCTAAAAGGGTATTGTACTCGACACTATACAGTAGGTCCACTTTACACTGTACACGTCTACCTGACACTGTACACGTCTACCTGGCACTGTACACGTCTACCTGACACAGATGTACACTGGACTAACTCAACTGTACATGAGTAACGTACATCTGTAGAGAGTTTCCGGTGTTTATCAGCCAATAGATATACTTTATATGATGACTGTACACACGTTATACAGTATAGTACTTGTATATGGTGTTATAAATTTATGGTGATACTAGCAACACAATACACCATCATACACCATAGCTACAGTGTATATCGTGGCCATGTGGTGGTGTGCGTGCCTCTGCTATGACTGTGTGCGTCTCAATGTTGCGTGTGCATCTTAATGTACACAGGGTGTCGGATAAAGTTACCTACACTGGTAACACGATGCTCCACAGTAGTCAAGGAGATGGACATGTGTGCTGGTGTCAGTGATGATGTCAGTGGTGGTGGTGGTGTCAGTGGTGAAGGTGTCAGTGGTGGTGGCGGTATCAGTGGTGGTGGTGGTGTCAGTGGTGGTAAGTGGTGGTGGTGTCAGTGGTGGTGGTGGTGTCAGTGGTGGTGGTAGTGTCGGTGGTGGCGGTGGTGGTGTCAGTGGTGGTGGTGTCAGTATCAGTGGTGGTGGTGGTGTCAGTATCAGTGGTGGTGGTGGTGTCAGTGGTGGTAAGTGGTGGTGGTGTCAGTGGTGGTGGTGGTGTCAGTGGTGGTGGTAGTGTCGGTGGTGGTGGTGTCAGTGGTGGTGGTGGTGTCAGTGGTGGTGGTGGTGTCGATGATGTCAAGTGATGGTGTCAGTGATGACAAGTGGTGGTGGTGGTGTCAGTAATGATATCAAGTGGTAGTGGTGATGTCAAGTGGTGGTGTCAGTGATGACAAGTGGTGGTGGTGGTGTCAGTAATGATATCAAGTGGTAGTGGTGATGTCAAGTGATGGTGTCAGTGATGACAAGTGGTGGTGGTGGTGTCAGTAATGATATCAAGTGGTAGTGGTGATGTCAAGTGATGGTGTCAATGACAAGTGGTGGTAGTGGTGTCAGTAATGATATCAAGTGGTAGTGGTGATGTCAAGTGGTGGTGTCAGTGATGACAAGTTGTGGTGGTGGTGTCAGTAATGATGTTAAGTGGTGGTGTCAGTCTTGTGTTTATGGCGATATTGTCAGTATTATCAATTTTTATGGTTAATATGTACGGTCGAGTGTGACAGATTGTATGTATGTATGTATGTATGATAGTGCAGTGAATGTACAATCAAGGGATTAACCAACACTCAAGGGATTAACCAACACTCGAGGGATTTAACAGCACTCGAGGGATTAAACCACACTCGAGGGATTAAACAGCACTCAAGGGATTAAACCACACTCGAAGGATTAAACAACACTCAAGGGATTACGTCATAATAGCTTAATTAAGTCAATGACATTCTCCTGTTAGTAAGAACTCTATCCCGTCATCAGTATTACCATGTACCAACAGCCAGTGTATAATAGGTGGATATAAGAGATTTCCCTTCCACACTGACCAGCATATATACCTACTATACCATCTAATAATCTATACCTTCTATATTCCAAAATGTCAGGCTATTTTAAAAGTATAAAAATAAAAGGGCTATCCACGGGGTGAAGCACAACATGTCTGTTTCCTATAATAACTGTCCACAAACATTAACTCAGAGTTGGTGATACACACACAAGGCGAGGTGTATGTTTTATGGCATTAATTATTTTAAGACATTAAGTGGTACGTATACCAATAGTACCTGGTGATGATGTTTAACCTTCTCCAAGTACTGACACCATCACTACTAGGTTGGCACAAGTTCTGGACAAGTACTGACACCATCACTACTAGGTTGGCACAAGTTCTGGACAAGTACTGACACCATCGCTACTAGGCTGGCACAAGTTTTGACACCAATACTAAGCTTTGAACAAGTACTGACACCATCACTAGGTTGGCACAAGTTTTGCACAAGTACTGACACCATTACTAGGTTGACAGAAGTTTTGCACAAGTACTGACACCATCACTAGATTTTGGACACCAAGACACACGTTGTAACATCATCACTACCACCATCAGGCCTGGAATGACGCTCACATATACTGCCGTGGCCGGGATGGTTTCCTCGCCTCCAGGGACGAGCATCAACATTTGGCTCACCTATGGTCACATCCTACCAACCTTACATGGACCGCCCTCACTTCCTACCAGGGTCATTACCAGTGGATCTCTCGCTGCCCAGGTAAGCCACTATAGTAATTTAACCGAAAGCACTCTTACCAGAATTAGACTAAAATTAATCTAGTAGAAGTAGTGTTCAGTGAAACCTCCATATAAGGGACTTCATCTATTTAATCCATTATATGGGGGTTTTCACATATAACTGGCCCTTGATATAATGGATTTTTATCTCTATATATAATTCGTTAGATAATAGCATGGCAAAGAGAGAGAGAGAGAGAGAGAGAGAGAGAGAGAGAGAGAGAGAGAGAGAGAGAGAGAGAGAGAGAGAGAGAGAGAGAGAGACCTTCCTTGGCCCGCATCACCTAAGTATTCGTGTCAAGCGTTCAGTAAATTGATCATTGTTAAAAAAATTCCATTCTCAAGCTCACTCTCGACATATAGTATTTCCACACTAACCTGGCCCTTAAGCCAGGCCGCTCGTCTGTATCTACAAATAGTTGACTGGTTCAAAGAAAATGTTCGTGTAGCCATGCATTTATTCACACTAAATATGTTCACAATTTGTAAGCAGACCTGTTATTCTCTAAAATAGTTAAATAACTGGATTATCAAAATGCAAATGATTTCAAGGCAATATCACTTCAGAGAGAATGTTGGAAAATTCTAAATAATTATCATAAAAGTTCGAAGTCAAAGATGAAATTTGCTTTCGAATGAAGTTTTCATATTTCTTTTTGTACCAAACATAAACAAACAAACAAACAAATGACACCAAAATATAGCACAATAGGTAGGGAACTGCAGTTTATATGGCTGTATATATCCCCAATCATTTATATAACTGATAAAATTCGATATAAATGTGCTTATATACACACACTCCGGGGGGAGGTAGAATGTTCAAGGAAACAGCCATTGGTACTTAACCAACAAAAACATTTCTCACACCCACGAGCAGATTATTAAATACTTTATCCACTAACTTGGCGTTCTCTATCTTAAGTACTGAGTTGTGACAAGATTTAAATAATAATATATGCAATAAGAAGCGAAGTAGAGGTTTAACACATTTTCATCCTGTTATCAAGTATCAAAAAAATTTGGTGCAAATGAAAGAAAATATCAGCCAATGAATGTGATGGACGAGGTATAGTTAATTTGTGTCATAGTATTCTCGAGCTCTACCGTACTGGCAGTACGAGTCAAGTGCTGATCTGGCAGCGAAGTCCAGTGACTTCCTCTGACCGTTTTACCTCTCTCCGGACTGCGCGTATATAAGCGCGTATTTATAACGAATTTTATCAGTTATATAAATAATTGGGGATATACACAGCCGGTTAAACTGTAGTTCATTACCCTTTGTGCTATATTTTTGGTAATATTTGTTTCTGTTTGCCTTATTGTTGGTATAAAACAAAGAAATATGAGAAGACTTCATTCGAAAGCAAATTTCATCTTTGACTTCGACCTTTTATGATATTGAAAATTTTTTAACATCCTATATGAAGTGCTAATAATGCCTTGAAATCATTCGCATTTCGATAATCCAGTTATTTAACACTATTTTAGAGAATAGCAGGTCTACTTACAAATTGTGAACATATTTAGTGTGAATAAATGCACAGTTACACAAACATTTTCTATGAATCAATCAGCTATTTGTAGATAAAGACAAGGGGCGTGGCTTATGGGCCAGGTCAGTCTGGACAGGGTACAGTAATATAAACTACTTTAACCCAACAAATGGATGGTTTCACAGTCATGTTCGTGGTTTTGTACCTCCTCTTCCAACATTGACCACTACCCAGCCAACACCCAAGAGGATAATCCCCCACAGTCACTGTTAGGGGGGGGGGGGGGACCAGCATCACCGCTTCTAAACAAACAAACGTACAGACCCCACATGGTTTTCAGCTTCCAGCATCCTTCATTATACAGATTTCTATCTCGCTATCTCTCTACAAGCGTTCGCCCAGCTGATGCGGGTTCAAGATCCTGAGTTCTTTGTGTGTTGTGTGTTGTTTTGTGTGTGTGTGTGTGTGTATTTGTTTGTTTGTTTGTTTGGTAAATTTTTCTTGTAGCTCCGTTCACTTGTATCAAGTTAAAATTATATTTTTTAGTGTATTTGTGTGTGCTGAGACCGAATATGACCTTCCTTTTTGGCGGAAATTAGCCGGGTTTTAGCGATTTTTTTTTCGTTTGACGTTTTCCGAGAAGAAAAAGTGCCTAAACGACTAAGAAACACACAATAAAACACTAGAAAAACAATAACCAAACCTAACCTGACCTGACCTAACTTAACTGACTCTCACCATATGATGGAATCACCTATTTCTTACCTTATTGGCCTGGTTCTTGTTCGTCGTTGCATTCTGGGATTCTTACACAACACCACATATGTTGGGCTTTGCGATATTTACATTCAGTTTTGCTCTTAGTACAATTTACTGAGGTTGGAAGAACACCATGCGATCGAAAACATGCTATAGTTTCTTCGTTTTTTTTCCAAAACTCGCAATCAGCTCCATATACTTTAAGTGACACCCATCGCAGACTTCCATGGTCGGAACTGAACTTGAATTTCAAAATATGAGACCAAAAAGAATACACGAATTTGATTGGGCCAAAAATACCGAGAATTAAACCCCAAAACATTTTAATTGGTTGCAAAAAAAAAAAGGCTTCTGATTAGCCGCGTGACGTGTAGAGCAACGCTTGGAGGAGAGGCAGCGATAATGGCGCGAGGTTAATGGAAGAAAACTGAAAAAAAATTTGGAAGACCTATCTCCGTTATTATGCATTTCCGCCGGTAATGTAATAGATGAAAATTATCTTATAATTAGACGTCTTTTTCGAATATGATATTCGAATAATAACACATTTAAATGTTTCCAAATAGCTTTTAAAAACAGACTTCCCAAGAAAAAAATGGCAGTCACGCTATGGTCTGGAGGATGATGACCAAGGGACGTATTTATATATTCAAACACAAAGCAATAAGACCTGGCAAAGAACAACGGAACAGTAAAACCTTTGTACACTTACCTCAGAATCTCCTTGATGGGTGAAGCCGTCCAATTATTTGTGAACATCACTCAGTCTCTTGAACACTTAAGTCATTCTCCACTACTATTGAACACCAAGAAGCCTCGTTAATTCTCATCACTTTACAGCACTTGCCTCTTCTCTCAAACTCTTACTTGAGAATATTTGATAAACTTGCAATTAAGTACATATAATGAGTCGTATATGATCACATGACAGTCGTATATAATCCTTTAAATGTGATGATTTTGAGTTGGTGAGCAGAATGTGTTTGACTTTCCTACCGTAATCCGCCACATTGACCCATAATTCATAACGATACTAAACACTCTTGACAAAGTCTTCCTTAACTCGTTTTCATGACAATCATTTAATAAAATTGAAAACAAATATTACAGGAAATTAATTTTGTAACTACTCCGTTCCTTTCTTGTACCATCATAAGATTAGAAAACGTAATTATCAAGAAATTAAGAAAAAATAAAGAAAAATACTGGAACGAAAACCGCCAATTTGTGACCAAAGATACTCTACTAAAGATAGGAAAGCTCCAGCAGGGTTGCCAACTCGGATTTTCAAATGTCGCTAGGCTGGTACCTAAAAGTAGCTAAATGTCGCTAAATCTTCCATGGAAAGTCGCTAGCTATTATTCCCCCCCCTTCAGTAATTTGATGCAAATAATATTTTCATAATGACGACTATAATGGACGGAGTATAAATATAATGCATTATGTAAAAATAAAAATATTATTTTTTTTAAAGTTTAATGTGCACACTTACCTATTATTCAATAGTAATTGCAGCCCAGTCCTCTTCGTAGTCGTCGGCAGTGTGAACAACTGTAGAGCTGGAAGCATGTGAAGTGCTTGGTTCAGGTTCTCTTGTAACTGTATGCCTCCACAGTCCCTATCTTTCTTAGAATACCACTAGGAAGTTCATAACTTGCACAACAGGTGTTCTGTCTTTTTAACCCATACTTTATTGTAAGAATTGTCTTTAATGTCGATAGTTTCATTTTGTTGCGCAATTTTGATTTCACAAAGTTCATATTACTAAATGTGCCGCTCTACATCTGCGTTTGAATGGGGAAGAGATAAGGCAGCGAGTGCTATTTCAGCCAGCTCATGGTAAGGGTTTTCACCTGTCGCCTCTCTGTCATTTGCCACTTCTGACCACAATTTTAGGGTGTTGGATGCATGGACGGGCTGACATCAAGTGATTAGGAAATAGACGTGTCCCTCCTTCTGTAGCACGACCCGTTCAAATGTATTAAACTTTTCTTATTATTTATTGTCCCTGTAACCCCGTTGCTATATATTATGGCTCGAAATTAGGAAAACTGAGTTTTCATGGACAGTCCAAAAGTATCCAGAAAGTCGCTAGATTTCTGTGGCTATCTCTTGTCGCAAATCGCTCTAAAATGTCGCTAGAAAAAAACAAAAAGCTCTAGATCTAGCTACAAAGTCGCTAAGTTGGCAACTCTGAGCTCCAGCTAATATATATATATGAAACGTGTGTACGGAATAGTTGCCAGATACTTTAATAATAGCGTCATCTATTGGCTGCGTCCAAAAGCTATTCGTGACGTCATAAACGTTGATGTGACGTCATGAGTGATGTGTTTTACGTATTCCATTTATTTTAGACATATAAATTTTTAAAAGGCATTCTTGTTGTTTATATTTATTGAAATAAACAAACACAAAACCAAAAATTCAAGTTGTGTCTTGGTTACTCATGTATTATAATATTTCATCTAACATGATGCATGTGAATATTAACATTACCATGAAAAATTAAATTAATTATTAATAATTAATATTATTATTAATTATTAATCATACACAATATATATATATATATATATATATATATATATATATATATATATATGTATATATTTATATATATATATATATACACACCGCATTTGCCCCTAAGCGTTGCTTATTCATTACTTTACGGTTTCTTATTCTTTTTTTTTAACTTTTTGCATGTTAAGTTATTTTAGACAAATTTGCTTTGCTTTTAATCATGCCCTGTAATAAACCAATTTTCATTATTATATTTAAACTCGAGTATGTTGTAAGTTTGTTTTAGTATTGATATATATTTATTATCTTACCTTGCATGCTTAGTAAAAAAATAATAATGCTTCACTAAATTTAGCATGTCTGTAGACTAATTCTGAAGCAAATCGAGATTAGTTTTGGAATATATCAAGCATGAACTTTGGACTGAGATCATGACAGCCATTTCCCCAGCACCCAGCGACTTCGTGTCGTGGCGAGAGCTGCCGGAGCTGTGGGATAGAGACTGCGCAGCACTCGAAGTGTACCTTCAGGAGTTCCAGCTTTACGCATGCGCAGATAAACTCCCTTTTTACTGTGTCCTGCGTAAACATATACATCCACAAGGTTAGTTCAACCATCATGATATTTGTTTTTATTGAAATATAAGAGTTATAAAGGTTACTTACTGTATACTGCACCTTTAGGCTCACCCCTATACCCTCGTCCTCGAAGGGTTCATGTAAGGGTTAAATCTCGTCATCAAAGGTGTTAAGGAACTAATAATCAGATAGAATCACTGCAACAGATGACGTCAGCGAGGACCTGTCTGACGTGGAGCTGAGGGTGGAGAGAAGCTCTCTCGGTCTGGGACACCATGGGTGGCTCTCACTTAACCAGACAGACTTCCTTAGCCTGACGCTCTCCTGCCGGGCCTACAGCAAGTCCACAGGTCGGCTCCTACCTTATCAGCCTCACGTCTTCTGGAAGAAGGTAAGAAACTCGCACACACACACACACACTCGTAGTGCATCAATAAAACAAACAAAACACTCTGGACTGGCTTCTAGAATACGCTGTTTAATTCTTTCTTTTCATTATATTTATATAATTTCAAAGTTATATATTGTATAGTATATCATTATGTGTGTTGTGCTATACTGAATGTCATTATGTGTGTTGTGCTATACTCAATGTCATTATGTGTGTTGTGCTATACTGTATATCATTATGTGTGTTGTGCCGCAGGACCTGGTGTACACGAGCCACTGCGTCGGGGACATGATGCCGGCCACCATCCACGACTCCACCAAGTCAGAGTCGGTGACCGTGATGCCGGGGGTGAGAGAGAGGCAGCAGGAGCCCATCATCATCAACCAGGGTACCTACTGGTGCGAGGCCTGGCTCCCCGGCTCACCGGATCGCTTCACCAGCAACAAGGTCCTGGTGACCCACGACGACTGGCTGGTGTTCATCCTCAACGCCCACAAGTACGAGCCGCCAGGTGTCACCATCAACCAGACTGAGACTCAGCTCCGTAGTGTCTTCAAGGAGGAGTTCCACAGAATCTCAGACTACATAATGGACGTGATTTCGGTGGAGAAGGAGGAAGCTGGTAGTTCCTACGTCCGGGCCAACTACAGCTTCCATCTTCATGTACCAAGAAATGAGTTTATCATGGACGTGAAGAACCTTCAGTTTAAATCTGAAGAATACCAGAGAATTTTTTCCGACCATAAATTCGAGTCATCTTCCACAGTTGCTTATCCAACATTCTGTTCACGTCAGACAAAATCTTTCAACACCGGACTTGAGCTGGAGTGGCCATTTGAGAAAGCAGGAGAAGTCCACCCTAATAACTTCAAGTGTAAAGTGAATTATGGTAAATTGTCTCCCGGGCGTTGTGTGTGGGACTATATTCATGGAGCACAACTGAACTTTGACCCCAGCGGGTGTGAGTGGATGGATCAGTGCCCCGTTGGCTACACCAGCATCCAGAACAAATACTGCGTGGCTGTGTCCGCTCCGGCCACCTGGACAAAAGGCTTCAGTGACGCCTTCAGAACCAGTCAGGAGAGAAGCGTGCTTGATAGTCGTAAGTTCTTCAGAGTGAGGACCAACGGGGTCCCGCCTGTGTATGATCAGATCAGACAGCTGGTCGCGAGAACCATGAATGAGACCAAGATATGGCTTCCATCTAGAAGACTGCGACGACTAAGCCCAATAAAATCAATGAGTCCAAGCCAAAAACATGACGTATATCAAGATTACGAAGCGTTTAAGATGTACAACATATCCTGGGCCCCACAACATCCACGCAGCAGCCTAGAATGTCTCGCTTTAGACATGGCGACTAATCAACTTCAAACTGAAGACTGTAACGCACATCTTCCTTTCGTGACCATCATTAACGCTTACTTCTTGGGAAGAGATCCAAAATTCTTGAGCAGGTCGCTGGTCAAGAGCAGTCCTTTGTGCCCCTCTGGATGGAGCACGACAAAGTTCAAGAATAACACATCTAATATAATTTGTTTTAAACTTTTCATGAATCAAAGGAATTTAACGTGGCCTGAAGCGAACAAATTCTGTGAAGAAGAAGGAGAGGAGGGGCAGCTGCCCACACCCAACGTAGGGTTCCTGGACTGGGTGTATCGTCGACACTTATATAACCACAATGTTTCTGACGTCTGGATGGGAGCACAGTGGATCCATGAACGATTACTGTACAATGGCTCTGTTGACAACATCAACTGGCTGGCAGACACAGACTACACTAACAGGTACGGTGCACTCACACAATATGGATGGATTCTTGAGAAGAAAGAAGTAACTAAACAAAATGTATTATGTCAAAAAAGAATTCACTCAGAAGTAAGCTTGCGCTTGGAGGTCCATGAGCCAAAAACTAGTGTTTCACAGACCATGTGCATCGACGTGGACCCAGAGCAGTTCCTGCTGGACGGGGACAACAACCTCCGCTGCTACGTCAACGGTATATATACCAAACACGAACAGACTCAGGACTCAGGTTGTCAATACGAAATGAAGGTGTCGCATCAGGGCTACTACCAGTGTATAGCCTGGGCACACCCACCCCTCACACTAGTATACTCCAACCCCATACTTCACAGAGATTACAGAACTTTCACTTTCGTCGTGACTTTGTTACAAGATAAGAAATACAAGCCTAAGGACCATGACAGCACTTTTAAGATTAACAGATTTAAAATGCCGAAACCATCGTCAACTTGCACCGAACAGTTCAGGAACAGGCTGGACAGCAGCGACCTTGCGAATGATTATAGATTCAGCTTCAGGAATTTCTTCTATCTGCCCGAACACACAGAAAACAAACTTCTGCCAAACTTCCATCTTGAGTGCGAGCTGAAGAAGGATGATGCAGTTCTTTCAGAAAAACAACTTTTTATGAAGCTGAATAATGTACTTACCGCTGGTGAACAGTTTTCTGACTGTAAACTGATTGGTATCCGGAGCACAGTCGGCTGTCCTAAGGAGGTCACACGAAACTATGGCGCCGTCTCTCCTGGTAATCTTACCTGGCCGGCCACGCGCGGGAACTCTGTGGTCATACCTGACGAGTTGTGCATCACACATAAGGGAGAGCCAGTCACGAGGGAGTGTCTGGGAGACTTCGTGGAAGGTTACTACTGGGGTCCGGCTGGTAACTGTACAGAGGAACCTTCAGAGCTCACCCGCAGTCTGTGGCGCATCAAACGCAACCCAAAAGACTACCTCAAAACCTCTCGTCCTCGTCCTGCCTTGCACTCGCTGGTAGAAATCACCAAAAACAGCTCCTGGTTACAACCTATCGACATACATCTTGTTGCTAAGACATTTGAGTCGTTCTCTAGGGAAAATGAAAGCAATATAGTTGACTTAGAAGAAATAGTGGAGACCCTCAATAATATCATGGCAGCCAATACTTCAATTTTCGATTTAGTGCAAAAGAAGCTAAACTCTTCAGGCATTCTCCTGGAAGCTTTTGAAGACATCACTTTCCAGATTGAATTACCGAGTGAAAAAGGGGACCAGAAGAAGAATTCCTCAAAAGAATTCATCTCGGTTGAGCGTCTGGATCTGGAAGTGAATTCAACAATCGTTGGGTACAAATCCAGGGAGGACGGGGAAGGAGGAAGGCGGGCGGAGACGCTGGTCAAGGGCGTCGCACTTCAGGACCTGAAGGACGCTGATGCTGCCATCATCTTCCCCAGCAACCTCACCTACACCATCGCTGCCAAGACGGCCAGGAAGGGGAAAAGTAGACTATTCGAGGAAGAAAAAGTTCCTTTGACATTTGCTGTATATAGGAATGAAAAATTATTTCAAGATAATGTATCTCTCGTTAACTACACTGTCAACAGCCGGATAATTCTAGCATCATTCAAGGGAGAAACAATTAAGGATTTGGATTACCCTGTAACCATTTACTTCAAGCCATTTCAGTCTGGAAACGATACGAAATGTGTTTTTTGGGATTTTACGAAGAACTCAGGTAGAGGCGGGTGGAGTGAAGAAGGGTGCAGGAAGGGTGAGCGTGTGGGCGTCCATGACGTCTGCCTCTGTAACCATCTCACCAGCTTCGCTCAGCTCATCAATTATAACGATGACAGTGGCTTCAGCAGCCCTAACCAGCTCGCCTTGGACATAATTACAATTATCGGCTGTTGCCTGTCCATCATTGGTCTTCTTCTGGTGTTCACCACCTTCTTCCTGTTCAAGAAGTGGCGACGTTCCCTGAGCAACAAGATTCTAGTCAACCTTTCCTTCTCTGTGTTCTGTAGTGTTGTTATATTTCTGGCTGGGATCAACCAGACGTGGAACCTCATACTGTGTCGGGGTGTCGCTGTGGGTCTCCACTACTTCATCCTCGCCTCCTTCGGTTGGATGCTGGTTGAGGCCGTTCATCAGTACCTCAAGTTTGTCAAGGTTTTCGGCACATACATCCCGAGATTCTTATGGAAGGCTTCAGTGTGTGCTTGGGGCATTCCTCTCCTGCCCATCTTGACCTTGCTGGTGTACGACAGCTCCCTCTACGATAGCAACAATGACTACAATGGCGATGCCAAGATATGTTGGATGTCTGCCAAAGGCTTTAAATTTGCATTTCTTCCTCCTCTGATAGCGACCATGACAGTCAATTTGATCATCTTCAGTAAAATCATCCACGGGGCTGTGTGCGGCCGAGCCCGTGTCACCTCCACTATGTCAGAGAGAGTTTTGTTCATGAACCAACTTAGGATGGCGGTGTGTGTCTTCTTCCTGCTCGGCTTCACGTGGATCTTTGGGTTACTTGCCGTTTGTCAAATAAGAATCGTGTTCTCTTATCTCTTTTGTATTTTCAACACTCTACAAGGCTTCTTCCTTTTCCTCTTTCACGTGTTTCGTGAACGCAGTGCTCGAAAATACTGGAGAGACTTTCTCTCTGTTTTGACACAGGACCCCATGTCGTCGACGCCTGGGAACTCGGTCAACTTGCCAAACTCAGCCCAGTTCCGGGAACATCATGACAGCGTCACTTTCGACAAGTGTGGCGGCATCCTGGTGCTGCCTCAGGGACCCGTCAGACCACAGCTGCGACGCACCGTCAGGACCAGCTTACTGTCTGCCCGCACTGCCTCCACCCTAGTGCACTCCAGAGTGAGCTTCAACCCCTGACCTACTGAGTGGGAGCCTCCACACTCCCGTCTGCCGCCACAATATTCCGGTCTTGTATTTGGTATTATCAATTACCGTATCAAGCGCCACTGAGTTTCACACACACCCTTAGTCTTCTATACTGCCGTAATGACGACACATTCAGCTAGAGACAGTAAAGGAACAACGTGTGACTCGTGACAGTGAGAGGTGTGGTGTGGTGTGGCACTGAAATTATATTGAAGGAATGTGTCGTATGAACACCTCCGACAGTCTCACTTTGTGACACGCGGAAAGCTATAACAGCTGCGTCAGGGACGGACAGTGTCTTGGTGTCCTGACTGCCTCACACATAATGTTGTGCCTTATACTGCTACAGTTCCTAGACCATTGTGAACAACATTGCCAAAGTTACATACGCAGGAAACATTTGTACATAAAAATGACCGAGTAAAAGTCTAGTCCAAACTGGTTACTGACCCTAACAGGTTTCTTACAAACATCCTTGATGTTTATGTTTGTGTTTACATCCCTCTGAGGAAGTTACCGATGTTTCGGATGTGTAAGTTCCTCAAGGGACTGCAAGTGTAAACCTTCAAGGACATGACGCGTGTTTAACATAAGGTCAACAGTGTTTACGAGTCATTCTAGTGTTAATGTTTATAGAATGACCGATGACATGATAAGAGTGCTAATGTTTCTTGATGTGAATTAAACAATAATACATAAAATATTTCCATTTATGTAATACGTTTTTATGGATCACGTGAAGATCAACTCCCAGCTTATTTCACCTGATGATTAAACACCCTAATCCTACCTGAGGGTGTAAGGTTAGGTTAGGTTAGGCCAGGTTAGTTAGGGTTAGATAAGGCTAGGTTTGGTTAGCTTAGATTAATTTAAGTTAGGTTAGTTTAGATTAATTTAAGTTAGATTAGGTTAGGTTAGCTAGGATTAGTTTAAGGTAGACAGACAGACAGACAGACAGATAAAGACAGACGAACAGACAGACAGATAGACAGACAAACAAACAGACAGACAGATAGACAGACAAACAAACAGACAGGCAAACAAACAAGCAGACAGACAGAGACAGAAGGACAGATAGGCAAACAAACAGACAGACAGAAAGACAGAGACACACAGACAGATAAACAAACAAGCAGACAGACAGAGACAGAAGGACAGATAGGCAAACAAACAGACAGACAGAAAGACAGAGACACACAGACAGATAAACAAACAAGCAGACAGACAGAGACAGACAGACAGAGACAGACAGACAGACAGATATACACAGACACTTAAAGGTTAGTAATTGTTATAACATGAAAATCAAAATGCAAGTCGTCGGACCACTGGACAAGTCTTGACACCCTGAGTATTTTCCGCTACCAAAGACTACTGACGTCATCCAAATGTTGTTCCTTATACCCACAGAGAAACCTCCATATAACGGACTTGTTTTTCAATATAGTCCGATAAATAGAGGTTTGACATCTAATGGTCCCTCGTTATAACGGATTTTAGACCCTCGATATTACGGACTTCTCTCTATATATAGTCCGGTAAATAGAGGTTTTACTGTACGTTTTGAGTATAATAATTGTTAAACAGAAAGGTTGACGAGTTATGTAAATATTGTTATAGTGTTTACGTCATAATGGTTCCAATGTTTCAAGGACTCATCAATACATTTGTAGATAATAAAGAGTTTATCATTTTCTTTACTCTTTTTATTTAAGAAACCTGCAAGTGTTTATAAAGGAATTAATGACTTCAGAATTTTTTTTAGGTAAACTGTAATTCGCTGTTATTTTATTTTGTTTATAATGATAAAAACAGGATGATTTTTATCTGTGCCATATAAAGGGGTTACAGTGCCTCATGATCCCACTTAAAGGGGTTACAGTGCCTCATGATCCCACTTAAAGAGGTTACTGTGCCTCATGACGCCACATGAAGGGGTCACAGTGCCTCATACAGCCACATAATGGGGTCACAGAGCCTCATACTGCCACATAATGGGGTCACAGAGCCTCATACTGCCACATAATGGGGTCACAGAGCCTCATAGTGCCACATCATTAAAGAAGACATGATGCCATATTAAATCATGTCATAAACTGTTGCAGATGCCTGGGTCAGGTGCCATATATGGCGGCTTCTTATATTAGGTCACGTGTGTCATAAAATTGAAGTATCATTCTACAACATATTAAATGTCTTAATGTGTCAAGTTATGGCATATAATGTCATAGGTATCAGGTATAGGCAGTGTCATAAACTATCATATGTGTCATATTCTGCTAAAATGTGTCTTATTAAACAGTGAACTCAATATAGGATTAAGTAGTGTCGTCTAAGATAACAGATGGCGGCAAACTAGAGTGCCACAGTGACAGAGTGCCAGAGTGCCAGGCGTGGGAGGCACTAGGGTTGGGAACCAGACTAACAGCTGGCCAAGAGAGACGATCTTATGTCATACTTAACTTTGGTCTTTATGACAGACAGAAGGTCAGGGTGGTGCAACATCCTATCTCGTAGTGAGGGGGAGGGAGGGGAGGGGGGAGGGGGGTGTAGGAAGAAAGGTGAGTAGGAGGGAGGGGAGGGGGGTGTAGGACGAAAGGTGAGTAGGAGGGAGGGGAGGGGGGAGGGGGGGAGGGGGGTGTAGGACGAAAGGTGAGTAGGAGGGAGGGGAGGCATTGAGAGAGGAGGGAGGGAGGCATAGAGGGAGAAGGGAGGAGCGAAGGAGGGAGGCAGGGAGAAGGAATGTGGGGGAGGGGGGGTTAACTTGAGTGGGAGGAAGGGAGGAGATCTGTAGGCAGGTGTAAGGAAAGTAATTTGAGAAGTAAAGGTGAGAGGTTGAGGTAAGGAAGAGAGAGAGAGTGATCAGGCCAACACAACACTCTCAGAAGCCCTCCAAAACACAAGGGCAATAAAACACACTCATACCTACAAAAGGCACTTACTTATCACCTATATTTTGAAAATGAACTTCTACAGTGTCTCCTGTAGTCGCTAAGCACCCTACCGTAAGCTTACCAAAACTTGAAAAAAAAATTATATTGTATTTTCTTTGGTATCATGCACATGCGCGTATCTCCAAGCTTGAGTAAAACGATTGAAAAAGTTGGATCACCTGAAGATTAGTTCCCCCAAGCTTATTTCACCTGATGATTAAACAACCTAACGCTATCTGGGAGGGTCAGGTTAGGTTACGTTAGATTAGGGTTAGGTTAGGTTAGGAAGCTAATCTTCAGGTAATATGAATAAGTCTTAAATAAGAATGCCTTAAACAGCTCACAGTATTAATAAGTCTTGTGGCAAGAGAAAGTTATTAATAAATACGGTTCATTATATACACTGCCGGCCGTACGATCAGCCATTCACTATATGGACAATTCTTCGTCACTCTTGTTTTATTTCCGTTAATTAAGATCACCTGAAGATTAGCCCTCCTGTATGTGAGTATTTTAACCTGATGTTTTAAACTTTAACGCTATCTGGTGGTTTGGTTAGGTTAGGTTAGATTAGGTTTGGTAAGGTTTGGTTAGGTTTGGCAATATTAGGTTAATCTGGGTTAACGTTATGGTGGTTAATCTTAAGGACAAATAAACGGGGGGGGCGAATCTTCAGGTGATTCAAATTTTCCTACAGATTAAGTGTACATAGATTAGTTACAATACATTATCCGTCAGTACTGTGTGGTTGTCGTCATGGATTCATGGTTACATGACTTTTGCTGTGTTGCTCTAAATATTAGCATTAATAACAAAAGAAGTAGTGTTGTATTATTTACTGTCAGTATATAACAGCCTTCATTCTGATTTTCTCTTTTTAGATATTGTAAATGATGACTAAGGCAAAAAACAAGGGATAGACTAAGACAAGGTTCCTAACTACTTACGTCAAAGTTAGCTGAGAGGTTGGACTTAAGGCATTAACTCCCACGCGTTTGGTGCATGTAATTTAGATGGAAGTTACCGGTATATTTGATCTCTTGTACACCTGAACTATAGTCTATAGGTATTGTATAAAATAACGGTTTTACACTACCTCAAAAAGAGATCATTAAGGCCCTCTAAGACTTCAGGGTTCTTTAGTGATCATTTGGCTGAGATATTAACTGATAGCTCTACCGACGTTCTGTCAATTACATGATTTTTTTAGTAAATGCAATAAAAAAGTGCAATCATAGTAAATTTATAGTTTTAAAATTTTTTATGTATTCTAATATAATTTTATTTTAATTTTTGGTTTCCATTTATGAAATTTATAATATAAAACCATTTGCTTAGTTGTCGCGCCCGAACTGCCAGCCCGAGGCGCGAACCTTCTCGAAGGCGAAGCCAGAGCTCGCAGGACCACACTCCGGGACGGACGGAGCCACAGTGCCTACTTATTTAAACCATTTTTCGAGTTTATCTGTACTAGAATACTTTTTAGTTTAGTTTCATCAGCTTTGTATGATTCGTTTCCACCTTTAAAGGTGAACCCAGAGCTTGGCAGGAAGAAAACAACTGAAGTAAGGCGTCACTCCGGAGGGTAGTCTCTAGGTGAGGAACATTTCTGTAGGTACTCAAAGATAGTCTTGTAGAAGCGTAACTGGTAGTGTATTACCTTGTATTTAATGGGCGTAAAATAACGAGTGATGGGTGAGACTAGTTCACAGGTTAAGCCAACCTGGAAGGTAGTAGATAGTAGGCAGCTATCAAACAGGGAGGTACTACCGCCTGGGAAGATATTGGAAGCATAATGTGTTGTCTAATGGTAGACCCTGCTGCCATATGTGACCAAGTCCCAGGTTGATGATCTGACTTTCTGCCTCATTTACACACAATTACAGGGTCTCAATTGTTTCTCTTACCATTGACAACACAACATACATATATCGTTTCTCACTTTTGATCGTTTTTTTTTTCATTTTTGTATTCATTGTTCTTTATTATTAATATTATTATTATTACAGTTACTGTATTATTATCATCATTATTTTATTATTTTTTTTTTGTTGGTTTTATCATAAATTTTATTTATTATGAATTATTGACTTATTTATTATTATTATTATTACTACCTGTATTATTATTATTATTATTATTATTATTATTATTATTATTATTATTATTATTATTACATTTTCGCACCCCAGGCCCCAATGTGGGTCAGTGACTTGGCCCGTTAAATACAGGATTATCTTGCTCTAGGGCTAGAGAAGATAATCAACAGACTGTAGTACTTAAGAGTAAAACCGGAGTCCACAAATCACAAACAGGAACTCTAAACAATATAACTAAGGAATTGCGATGTTGTCTATAATGTACTCGGTATAAACTTTTCTGACTAGAACAAGATACTGTATTTCCCCTTTTTAAATTGAGGAGTGAAACTGACAATTATTGATTCATCAGGTAAACCATACAGTATATTCTCATAGTAAACATATAACACTTTCAATACATACTGTACATCTGCGTCTCTTGGGAAACATGACTGTAACTGGTCTATTTCTATACCTAATCACGATCTCATATCTTTACCATCTCTCGCCAAACTATTATTCGATTTAAGGAGGATACATGCTAGTTATGTCTCGACTGTTATCTCAAAACTCAAGCTTTATCATTCTGTACGGCGCGGTGGGTGCAGCTCCTAGTTGCTACTGGCACGCCGGCACGAGAGGGAGAAGCTGTGGTGCAGCATGAGAGAGAACCTTAACAGTAGAGGCAGTTATGGTAGTGATTAAAACTAGTGATATCGCAGCACACTCGCTAAGGTCGCCAACTAAAGCTTCCTGTCAGCAAATCTAAAGTACTTGTTAGGCAGAGTTAATTAATTCATGTTGTACACTTCCGTTGTTGCAGCTAATGATGAACTACCGTACTTGCGCTGATCGTAAACTGGTAAGTGACTGTAATCTCAGTGGCGTTTCATTAGAGAAAGAGTATTCTCGGCGGTTAATACTGTGGCCAGCATATTAAAATATGACTTCCAACCAATGTGTGACTTATCCTCCCAGCCAACTATTGTGTGGCCAGCATTTCAGTGACGTAACTTAGAATTAATGACGCACTTTCTTGTAAACACAATAAACTTTACCAATCATACAGTAATGGTACGGTGGCGGGATGACTATCCTATATGGTGAATTGGTAGTCCATGGGTCCTGGACTTAAATCCGTATTGAGGAGGTATTATTAATGCCCAGTGTGAACTAGCAACAGCATAACCTTATCACTACTGTCTTGTCCTAAAAGTCCAACTGGCTCAAAGAAAATAATGAACTGCGACTTGTTTATCTATATTTATCCATGACTGAAGAGAAACAAAGTTACTCACACGAATTGTAAAGTTGTCGACGATAAGCCACTGAAAATCTTGAGATGGAAAGCGCTCTTAATTGTCAACGTTATAGTTAGCTAATATATATGCCTCAGCACAGAACCACTACTGCACGCACATTTGTAGCACCAGCTTAACACATATAAGACTGAGATATTAAGGCATGATGTAATGGCATATCACGAAGCTTTCTTGTTATCTACGCTGATTCTTGTAATAAGCTATAGCTAGATTGTGTTTCGTACGCCACATTCTGTATGGTCTTTTGAACGCTAGTCCCTATAATATGCTCTATTCGGACACTAGCTCCTATATACGCTCTATAATTGACGCTAGATCCTATACGCTCTACAGTATAATGGACACTAGATCCTATACGCTCTACAGTATAATGGACACTAGATCCTATACGCTCTACAGTATAATGGACACTAGATCCCATACGCCCTTTAATGTACGCTAGATCCTCTACGCTAGATCATATTTATTTTATATCAGACGTTAGATCTTTTCTGTTCTCTTTCTTAGGTTAGATTCTCTACACTATTTCTGAAGTTAGATAATTTATGCTATTTTTTTTTTTGCGTTAGGATTTATGTTCGATCAAGTTCTGTACAGTGTATCTTGCGTGTTAGATTTCCCGGGTCAGATTGCCACGCCCACGATACTCCCAATGTTATAAATTTCCTTCATTATTCTGCGCGTTAGAAATAGCATATTGGTGAAAGCAACAGCAAAAGATTCAAACTGTATATTAAGACGCTTGTATACTGTATAATAGGGATGAATAGAACGGTAAGGATTTATAGTTTCCAGAAGGTTAGGCATACATTAATTATTTACATATTAGATAGAGGCTATGGCCATGATAACTTTGAACTAGGATGTGGCTTCGTTAACCCCATACCTATGCTATGGTTGTTATAACTCAAAAGACACGGGAAAACGAACAAAATCCTGTAATATAAAATGTAATTAAAATCTCATTACTGATATAACAGGACAAAATCACTCTAGGTTTTTTGTATTAAAAATCACTAGTTTTTCCTTTCTAAAATCCCAATATGTGAAGTACAATATTTTTTAATTTTTTTATAGTTTGGGGGATTTTAGGTCGATAGTATTTTCACCAAAACATGTACAGTATATGAGAACGGTATTAACGTGACTATTCTCCAAAAGCTGTAAGAGTGTATGGAGAGTAGTTATGATCTCTAAAAAACACAACTGTACTGTAGAACTGCAATAAGAGCGACTGACTGCATTCACTGAAAACTTATGAAGAACTGTATTTTTAGATAGTGACTGAGCAAGCCTCCATAAGAGCTCGTAGCCTACACACTACACCTTAAAACTAGACCAAACTGCGTTTTTGTACATATTAATATATTACTGTTTTTTATAAATAATTGAGCTGCTAAATATTTCTGAAATACTGCCATTAATACTTTGATAACCAAGGAGTAAAAGGTTATGTACTAAAATGGTAGTGCGTTACCATGTTTCTTGTACCATCCATGGCAATAATACTACCATGGAAACCTCGTGTGATTACCATAGTTATCATACTAGCCATGGCAATAACACTACCATGGCATCCTCCTGTAGCCTAAACATTGTCTTGTGTCAACAATCATGATAGGTTAGTAACTATGGCCAGTGTTGGAGACATCAAGGACAGGACGAAACGAATCGGCCATACCTAACCTAACGTATCCTGGCATTCTTAAAGTAGTGTTGGTTAGGTTAGGTTTAGCCAGGTTTATGTATATTCGTATAAAATAATTTTAGAGCTGCAGTCTCTCCTGTATGTACGTGGGAATTTTCAAACAGGACGGTTTACCCAAGCCATCAAACACAAAATTAATGAATATGAATCTCGTATACTTTTGATTGAAAAAAAAACATTAGCTTTTGTTTTCATTATAACAGACACTAGTAACAAGTATGACCAGAACATTATTAAATATTGCTCTGGGTTCTGTTTCCATTAACACTGAAATATTACCCGATTTTAAAAGTTTCACCATAACTCAGCTCATTAGACACTTCACATTGTTTCCCCATCCATTTATTTTTCATTTATATGACTTAAATAGTGACTCCAAGCCATGTATAAAAAAATATTGCGTTTTATGATATAGGCAAAACAATTGTAGACTTGAGTGAAAAACCCCATGAGTTCTTCGCTCCTCGAGGCATTAAATACGCTACTTTGTTCCTTGAGGCAATAAATACGCTACTTTGTTCCTTGAGGCAATAAATACATTACTTTGTTCCTTGAGACAAATAATAGTACAGTAATGTGTACGTGAAACGTCTTAGGGACAGCGTATAATTGATCCTTTGATTTATCTTCGAAAACTTGGGTGTGAGGTGTCCTTGTGCGTGATCATGTGGATAAATTTACACAATAGAAGTGAATATAATTGTTGTAACGAAGGCTGGCATAAACAAAGTTAACTTTACCAATACTAAAAAAATTCTGGTGTTTTAAGGCTTACTCCTGATTTTTATAATTCAGCAATAATAATAATAAAATAGTCTAAATGTCACAATTATATTCGCTTTACATCTCTTATAGGCGGATTATCCCTAAAACAAAAGATGATCACTGTCAGGTCATGTGTGAGTTAGTAAGACGCAAGACAGTGTAGTTAGACAATACGATCACATTGATATATCACACAAAATACATGTAGTTTCCTGGGAGGTGGAATGGTTGGAGTTGAAGTTAATACAGTGAGTTTGTCCCTGAGAAGCAAAATACCATCACGGATACACAGAGGACGATCAAGGCAAGTTTACTATACAGGTATATATATATATATATATATATATATATATATATATATATATATATATATATATATATTAGAAAAGATAGGACGGTCAAGTATGACAAAATGCAGCAAAAGACGATCAAGTTATGACAAAGACGATCAGGTAATATTTATGCATAGGGAATTGTAAGAAGATCACGTTAAGGATTAAGGCATGTCGTATCCAAAGAGCAAAAAGTCGAGGAGATATGTCCTGAGGAAGCGTAGCTTGTCGTCGGAAGCGAGGTGTTGCAAGTATTGGTGGCGTCGCTCGGCGGCGTGGAAGGTTCGGTCAGGAGGCGGGAACCTCCTGGCGTAGTGGCCCACATCCAGCCAGTGTAAGGTGGCGTTCATCTCCTGCTCCAGGTTCTCGTACCTCCCAACTGCGTTGTACTGCCGAGACAATACCGAACGTTACAGACGGATCACCATAATGGAATTACTGTACATTAATAGGGTAATTCAATCCAGTATCTAACATAACTGAGTATGGAAACATCAAGGCCGGGAGTCTCTTGAAGTTCGTAACGTGAATATTACTTATGACTGGTGATGTGAGAGCGAATCATGCTTTCTTATATAGGTACAGGATAAAGATGGTAGCCTACCACCTACCTACCGACCTACAGTACAGTACAGTACACCCACCTGGACGGTACAGGGGGCACACAACTCTGATATGGGTCGCCAATGCTCGTTCTTCTGAGCCTCCGTCCATGTGCCGTTGGGGGGCGTCACCCATTTAATGAACTCCGGGAAGGTCACGTTGTGTCCTAGACCTGTCACCTGCCGGGATACATCACAGCTAGTACAGGTCAAAGGTCACAGTGTTAAGAGGTCGGTCACATCTCACTACGGGTCACATGTTATTGCTTACAGGTTGCACATTTTAGGTAACATTATCGTCCACAGGTCACATTATTATTATAGGTCACAGGTCACCAGGTTACGTTATTATAGGTCACAGGTCACATAAGTCAGGGCCTACATTAATTGGCAGGTCACAAAATATTAGTCACAGGTGAAACATTATTGACCTCAAGCAATAAAATGTCACTTGTCCCAGCGCTTTCCCTTCTTCCACACCCCTTTACCCCTCTTCCTCCTCTTGCTACATCTCTTACTTCATCATTTCCCCTCGTCTCCTCCCTCTGCCCTTATCTCATCTCACAGGTTCTCTCACCTTCCCTCTCATCATCATCACCTCTCCCTACCTTTCACTACTACTTCGTCTCGCCTCCTCTCCCTTCCTATCCCTCACTTACCTCACTGCGTCTCTCACCTTGCCTCTCACCATCATCTCCACCTCCTGGCCCACGTATTTATGAAAGTCGAACTTGCTCTCTCTGTCTGAGTTCTCCAGCTTGTCACTGAAGGCTGAGATGAGTCTGTCCAGCGGGTGACGTGTGAACAGGAATTTCTTGTATGTTCTCAGTATCTCCTCTTTCTTAGCTTCTGCGGGAGGAACAGGAGTCGATAAAGATGGACGCAGAAGGAACCAAAAGAGAAAATGGAGATACTACTACTACTACTACTAATAATAATAACACTAATAATACACACAGGTAGTATTACGCATTTGCTAATAGTAGAAGCTTTTAATTGGCCTGGGTGAGTATTATAACGAATTATAATACTTGGATCTTGGTGATAAATCTATTACAAAGATTTGTATCCATTTTATCTTGTACCTGAAAGATGATGTTGGAAGACAAAGATACTGAAATGTTACGATATATTTCAGATTGAAGAGAAACATACCGGGGAGCTCAAGAAATGTCCAGTGTTTCAAGACATTACTTCACTACTAAGGACTTGGATGAGATGTTGAAGGTTAGTGACGAGTGATTCATTAATAAACAGACTAAGTCAGCTTTTTGCAATTGTAAGCGGAAAATAACGAAATAAAACTAATTGAAATGACTCAGTCTGAGTTCATGTTATCAGGAGGATGATAATATAGTGTAGCGTTGGATAAACAACAAAAACTATTTAGGTGAAAAGGCCACAGGAGGGAAATTTTACAAGGAGGGGTTTGTAAGGCCACACATGGTACTTGGAACATGGAACTTGAAACTATTGTATGTTATCAAACCTGGAAACATGGTGTTGGCCAAGTTAGGGAGGAGAGGCCCGTGGACTTGAGCTCTTGTCAGGTCCATGATGTCGTCGTCATCCTGTAGAAGGCCCACCATCCAGAACCACAGCCTCTTCCACGACGTGCACGCCACCTACACCGTCAGGAAGGTCGTGGTGGTGGTGGTGGAGGCGGCGTAGGGATTAACACACACACACACACACGGGAGGAAAATACAGAAAACAATTACGATAAATACACAAATGATATACACTGTTGGTATATCCAACCTGTTATGTATACGAGACAGTGATTTGTTTGTTAATGGTCATACAGTATTATCAGTGTGACGTCATAATCTGTCTTCACTTATACCTTGCCTCGCCTACCTTACCCACCTACCCTATCCCACCTTACCCACTTACCCTACCCCCAGATACCTAACCTAACCTACCTGACCCCACCTTACTCACCTACCTGACCCCACCATACTCACCTATCTGACCCCACCATAACCTACCTGACGTCCACTTACTCACCTTGGGGACGAAGCACATGAGGGTCTTATGTCTCGTGTCGACCAGTAGGTGTTTAAGGACCATGTAGTCGAGCGTCTGGTTGAGGTTGAGGGAGGAGCAGGCGTGAAGCATGTGCTGGACCCGCCTCTGCTGCACCTCCTCCCACTCCATGTTAGCCGGGTAGTCCTGCTGGAACTGTGTGATTCACCTGTTAGGCTGATGCTTGATTCTGTGTGTGTGTGTAGTGTAGTGGTAGTGGAGTATGGTGTCTGAGGATAGTATAATTTACTGCACTATATAGGAACTATACTTGCATATTCTAGCTTTATTCTTTTCTCTCTATCTCTGTCTGTGTCTATCTATCTATCTATCTATCTATCTAGCTATCTATCTCTATGTCTCACCTGTACGTTTTCACTCTGGGATTTATCTTGATTTAGTATCCAGTTTAGGCCACTGATCTTCTGGTAGTCGATACCTGGGGAGACGGAGAGTGAGGGGTAAAGTGAGAGTGAGAAGGGTAGCAAGAGTGAGGGGGTGAGAGTAAGAGTAGAGAAAGAAAGAAAGACTGCCAAGGAAAGGGAAGGAAGAATGAAAGAGAGGGTGAGAGCAAGAGGGAGGTAGAGACAGAGGGTGATGGCAGTAGACAAAGTAGATTACCTGAGGTGGTGATAATAGTGAAGGTAGACAAAGTACAATACCTGACTAATTAATAATAGTGAAGGTAGACAAAGTAGATTACCTGAGGTGGTAATAATAGTGAAGGTAGACAAAGTACAATACCTGACTAAGTAATAATAGTGAAGGTAGATAAAGCAGATTACCTGAGGTGGTGATAATGGTGAAAGTAGATACAGCCAGCAGGATGAAGGCCCATAACGTTACTTTTCCCCACTTGGTCGGCGGGTAACGCTTGGCCCTGTCGTCAAAACACAAGAGTCAGAACTAAAATAACTCAATGTCTTTTTTTTTTAATCATAAAATTTATTTTCTTTTAACTCTTTTAAGGACCAGTGGGTTAAATTAATAATCGTCCTCAAAGGGTTAAATTATCGTCTACAAAGGGTTAGATCAACGTCCTCAAAGGGTTAAATTATCGTCTACAAAGGGTTAGATCAACGTCCTCAAAGGGTTAAATTATCGTCTTCAAAGGGTTAGATCAACGTCCTCAAAGGGTTAAATTATCGTCTTCAAAGGGTTAGATCAACGTCCTCAAAGGGTTAAATTATCGTCTACAAAGGGTTAGATCATCGTCCTCAAAGGGTTAGATCATCGTCCTCAAAGGGTCAGATTATCGTCCTCAAAGGGTTAGATCATCGTCCTCAAAGGGTTAGATCATCGTCCTCAAATGGTTAAAACAGTTTACTCAGTGGCGCACCTCTGAGTCTGGTGGTTATGGTCACCTTGATTATCGACGAGTGTCTGCTATGACGTAATGGTGACGTCATAAGTGTGTGTGTGTGTGTGTGTGTCAGCGACCATGACCTCGGGCCAACCCCTTCCTTCCTTCAACCTCAGTACCTGTGTTATTCTTTCGCAGTTGACCCTCACTGTTTATATTAACCCCATACCCATCTAGCTCTCCTCCCCCCCCCCCCCTCATCCAGGTCTGCTCCCTCATCCAGCTCTTCTCCCTCATCCAGCCCCCCCCCCCCCGGCCGTGACGTGTACTAATAATAAGGGTGATGGGGGTGAATGATGATAGTGGGAGGGTCACGATACCTGCCTCACGCCCCCTTTCACAGGTGTCCCGTACTGATTAACTAACTTACCTACCTGGATAAGTGAAGGTTGGCACTCTATTTCTCTCTCGCTCTCTCTTTCTCTCTTTCTCTCTCTTTACTTTCTTTGTTTTTTTTTCACTCACAGACATACACTGACACACGCACACAACAAAGACACACACACACAACAAAGACACACACACACACACACACACACACACACACACACACACACACACACACAGCAACATAGGCAGGTGTCGTGGCAACAATAAACCACGTTAACATGCTCAAGGTTTTAGTCTTGCGGCGTCGTGTCTCGTCCGACTGGCGCCAGATCCAGGTTAACATTTATTTTTTGGCCCTAACCTGACCTAACCTAACCTTAACCTTAACTTTAACTTTAACCTTAGCCTTAACCTTAGCCTTAACCTTAGCCTTAACCTTAGCTTTAACCTTAACCTTAGCCTTATCATAACCTAACCTATCTATGTGTCTACTCAACAGTCGGTAGCTAAAGGTAAGGTAACGCTCAGGTGTGTGTGTGTGTCCTTGGCGTGTACCAGGAGGTGGACTCAGGTTGAATAACTCTATATTGAATTATTGACGAAAACGTACGTCTCACCCACCACCTTCACGCCCGCCTGCTTACCCGTTATCACGCCCACCCGCTATCACGCCGTCCCCTATCACGCCGACCCGCTATCAACGCCCACCCACCACGCCAGTCCGGTATCACCTCCACCCACCACGCCCGCCCGGTATCACGCCCACTCCTGCACTGTTGTTAACTGATGTGGAAGGCAGGGCCGGGATTCACACATGGTCGTACGATGAATATTTCTTGTAACGAGATATTATACACCTAACCTACCCTACCCTACCCTAACCTACCCTACCCTACCCTACCCTACCCTACCATAACCTAACTCACCCTAACCTACCCTAACCCAACCTACCCTACCCTAACTCACCCTAACCTACCCTAACCCAACCTACCCTACCCTAACTCACCCTAACCTACCCTACTCTATCATTCACCTCTGACGTCATTACCTTAAGATTTGTTTACTTTCCAGTTTCCTTTTTCTTTACTGTATATAATAGTTAAATCAAGAGTTAGGTAGTGTGTGTGTGTGTGTGTGTGTGTGTGTGTGTGTGTGTGTGTGTGTGTGTGTGTGTGTGTGTGTGTGTGTGTGTGTGTGTGTGTGTGTGTGTGTGTGTGTGTGTGTGTGTGTGTGTGTGTTATAAATTCCAATCTTTATAAATCGGTAACATCCGCATCCTCTAGAAACTATATTAGGTTAGGTAAGCTTTAGGGTGATTGATCTTAAGGTGAGACAAGCTTGGAATGTCTAATCTTCAAGTGATCCCTCGCATGAAACACACACACACAGACGGGGGTAAATGTGTCGTGTTCTCAGATAGTTAACATGGCTGGTGGTGTCTGGGTTAGAACTGTACTGTGCGGGTTTATCAGAGCTCCAGCACATGCAACGTATATTTAAATCCTGATAATTTACATGAATAATGAAGATCCGGATTAGCTGAAGATTTGTCCGTTTGTACCCCCGGCCCCCATAGCTTATTTTAATAGTGAAGATTAACCATCCTAGCGGTATGAGAGAGAGAGAGAGAGACATTTGGAAAGAGAGAAGGATAAATGGAGAGAGAGAGAGAGAGAGAGAGAGAGAGAGAGAGAGAGAGAGAGAGGACAGTTGGAGAGAGAGAGAGATAGAAGGACAGTTGGAGAGAGAGAAAGATAGATGGAGAGAGAGAGAGAGAGAGAGCAGCTACCACAGTTACACAGGTATGATGACACTCACCTTGCCCTGGCGTATGATGGTCTTGGCATCTTGTTTCCTCACGTCCTGTTACCACGTCCTGAAACACGTCTTCCTCCTCTTCCTTTCACACGTCTTATGGCTATATATATATAAACGTCCTTTCCTTTCTTTTCCACACGTCCTGCGTTTCCTCTTGCTCCTGTTTCGCCCACGTCCTTCCCTCCGCCTGCGTCTGAGCACACGTCTCTGCCCCCTCGTCGTAATCACAAGACCCACGTCATCC
The DNA here is from genome assembly GCA_958450375.1 of Homarus gammarus. Classification (NCBI taxonomy): domain Eukaryota; kingdom Metazoa; phylum Arthropoda; class Malacostraca; order Decapoda; family Nephropidae; genus Homarus; species Homarus gammarus. Next base: position 2,217,180 of record CAUDMG010000533.1, read on the forward strand.
TGCAGGTTTTCTCTCACTCTCTCTGCGATCAGGTAATTTCCCCTTGGGTTTATTCGGCCTCATGTGGGGTGGTCTTTATTCTTCCATCGTCACAATAATGTCAACAAAGATCAGCTGTTAAGTTGCCTTCGTCACACTGTAAACAAACATCAGCTGTTAGGGGAAAACCTTAAGGTCTTCCAGCTAAATATGAAATGTTCCTTGGCTGTGGTGGGGGATGAAGGGGGTTAGTAGGTGGGCGGGGGGAGAGGGGTCAGTAGGTGGGTGGGGGGAGAGGGGTCAGTAGGTGGGTGGGGGGAGAGGGGTCAGTAGGTGGGTGGGGGAGAGGGGTTAGTAGGTGGGTGAGGGGAGAGGGGTCAGTAGGTGGGTGGGGGAGAGGGGTTAGTAGGTGGGTGGGGGGAGAGGGGTTAGTAGGTGGGTGGGGGGAGAGGGGTCAGTAGGTGGGTGGGGGGAGAGGGGTTAGTAGGTGGGTGGGGGGAGAGGGGTTAGTAGGTGGGTGGGGGGAGAGGGGTTAGGTGGGTGGGGAGAAGAGGGGTTAGTAGGTGGGTGGGGGGAGAGGGGTTAGTAGGTGGGTGGGGGAGAGGGGTCAGTAGGTAGGTGGGGAGAAGAGGGGTTAGTAGGTGGGTGGGGGTGAGGGGTTAGTAGGTGGGTGGGGGGAGAGGGGTTAGTAGGTGGGTGGGGGAGAGGGGTCAGTAGGTAGGTGGGGAGAAGAGGGGTTAGTAGGTGGGTGGGGGGAGAGGGGTTAGGTGGGTGGGGAGAAGAGGGGTTAGTAGGTGGGTGGGGGGAGAGGGGTTAGTAGGTGGGTGGGGGAGAGGGGTCAGTAGGTAGGTGGGGAGAAGAGGGGTTAGTAGGTGGGTGGGGGTGAGGGGTTAGTAGGTGGGTGGGGGGAGAGGGGTTAGTAGGTGGGTGGGGGAGAGGGGTCAGTAGGTAGGTGGGGAGAAGAGGGGTTAGTAGGTGGGTGGGGGGAGAGGGGTTAGTAGGTGGGTGGGGGGGTGAGGAGTTAGTAGGTGGGTGGGGAGAAGAGGGGTTAGTAGGTGGGTGGGGGTGAGGGGTCAGTAGGTGGGTGGGGGGAGAGGGGTCAGTAGGTGGGGTGAGAGAAGGAGGGGTTGCTTATTGATCATTATAGACATTACATAGTTGGTTGGTTTTGTGATAATGTTCGTATTAGGTTGTGTTTACGTTCAGCTGTTATATGGTTACTGAAATGCACCTCTCGCACTGGTGATCAGTCCAACACTTGTGGAAAATTAACTAGCACAGTTAAACTGTCGCACCAGCAAGGTTAAACTGTCGCACCAATAATCACTATCACTGCCATAACGTATCTGTTGTCTCACTCCATTGCTGTCGCACACAAACACACACAGGTGATTCAGCCAAGCACGGGTGGACTAGTGACACCTTTCGCAAGTCACACCCGGCGAGTCCTTGTCCACTTTCCGCACGTGTGCACCTCCCCCCCCCCTCCCAAGTCCCACGCAAAGTCGCCAAAACTCTCGCACCTTCGAAATGTATCTGTTTTTACCTATACCGCTTACAACACGCATGCGTCTGTGTGTGTGTGTGTGTGTAAGGGCAGAATTTGATGGGTGGATTAGTAAGATTTAAATGGGCTTGTAAGATTAAAAGGAGACAATAAGATTTTTAGGGTCAGGATTTACAGAAGATACAAAGGACATTGAGTAGTGAAGGATTTAAAGGGAGATTATGGGGATTAAAGGGATAGAATAATTTAAAGGGGGGCGATAAGAATAACAAAGGGAGAGTTAAGAGGTGGTGGGAGAGACAGCAAGATGGGGGAGGGGTCGTGGGTAGTGACGTACTTTGGGGGCAGGAGGAGAGAGGTTGTTGCAGTAGCGTGTCTCAGTGGCGGGGTCAGGAGTGTGTGTGGTGTGGGTGTGTGTGTGAGGGGAACGCGACTGCGGCAGAGTGAGGGAGGGGACTGACTTAAACCGGGTGAGGCAACACACGCACACACTCACACATGCGTCCTCTCTCTCTCTCTCTCTCCACCACCCTCACCAACACTTCCTCATCCTTCTCCCTCACCAACCCTCTTCCTCCTCCTCACTAACCCTCCTTCTCCACCACCTTCACCCTCCTCCACCTTCCCAGAGATCTTCATTCGCTCCCCACCAAGTTTCGTCGTCCCCTCCCCTCCCCCTCCAAACCACACGTTTATAAATTCTGTAAGACGCCCGAACGTAAACTATAACGATCATCCATTAATAAACAGAGAAGTTCCTACCCTGACCCTCACATTCCGCCCCTCCCCCTCCCTCCTATCCCCCTCCCCCCGCCGTGTCTGCTGGTGGACTCGGGGATCCCGTCTAACACCACCATAATGATCGGTTAGTCTCCACACCATACCTGGACGACGCTGTGTTTCATTAATAAATTGTTATTTATTTGTTTATTTACAGGTACAGGTAATAACTCGTGGGAAGGTCAAGGTGTAGAGAGTAAAGGAGATCCCCCCCGCTCCCGTTTCCTCCCCCCGTCTTCACAATTGCCTCATCCACACCTCTTACCCCTACATAGACACTGCACAGTTTCACTGTCCATAAAGCAAATGAAAAACAAAAAAATTGTTGGGGGCTGAGCCGGGTTGTGCCGACATTGGTCAAAGTCGTGAATACTGCAGTCCCTTCCTCAGCTAGTGTAGTGCGGGGCGCCGACCACTGTCTCTTATCCATCTCATTTTTATTATGTTTGAAACACCGTCTAGTGTCAGGTCTTGCCGTTACAAAACATGATCAGGAATCCTTCTCTTACGAGGTATTTAGGATATAGCAGAATAAGGTGTGGGGGGAGACAGATAAATGTGGTGGTAAATGGAGGAGGTAGTATCTGGTAGCGTGGGAACTACCCCTGCAGGAGGCAAGGTGCACACTACACAGGCCAGTAATATTAGCTACCCGGGCCCCCCTCCCTCCCTCCCCCTACCTTAAGGCCAGCAAAATGGAGGATATCAAACCCTGTAGGAAGAAGACAGTAACACAGGAAATTAAATTAGGATTACGTGGAAGATATGAGAAGTTGTTCGCTGGGTGAGGGAAGGAAAGGGAGGGGGGGGGGGCAAGTGAGACGCGCCAGCTGACTGCAGTAGTGGTGCACTTTCAACATTACCCAACCAACTTGCAACAAACTCCTCTGCATTGTTCTCTCTCTCTCTCTCTCTCTCTCTCTCTCTCTCTCTCTCTCTCTCTCTCTCTCTCTCTCTCTCTCTCTCTCTCTCTCTTTATTGTGTGGTTTATTGTACTACTACTACTACCACCACCACCACCACCACCTCCATTACTATTACTACTACCACAACCACCACCACTTCTACTACCACCGCTACCACAACACTACCACAATAACTGGGTGACTTGCACGCTCGCCGGTTAATCCATATAGATCTGTCAATATCACCACACACACACACACACACACACACACACACACACACACACACACACACACACACACACACACACACACGACAGGTGAGTGTAAACAACATGGGGTGAGCAGACAGTCCCGTTAACCGAATTACAGCATTATAGAAATGCAACAACAGTGAACCGTGGGAACAGCACTGCGGCATCAGGGCTTAACGCAGTGATTCACCTCACAAGTGTACGCCTCTCTCTCTCTCTCACTCTCATTGTCTGCACCACCACACAAACACATGCACACACTCTCATTCTCTCTTCTCTCCCTCTCTCTTTTTCTCTCTTTAAATATTTTTCTACTTATGATCATCTTTGTTATATTTTGCACAGTGAGAGAGAGAGAGAGAGAGATTAACTTCTTCTTACAGCTGATGAACAAACTTTCAACAATATTTAATTCATAAACTTTTCACGCTGTTCGGATAAACCTTTTGATTCTCTTTATTAAAATTGTCACGTATTTTGTTTTTCATAAGTTGAGTTTTTTTATTTGTATGTGAAGTACAAACAGGTGTGTGTGTGTGTGTGTGTGTGTGTGTGTGTGTGTGTACAGCACAAATATACATACACACACAACATGACTCACCGTAATAACGTTAGATATTTTACCTCATTCATGGAGGCACAGCTACGATATTTAATTCTATCTCACACGTAGAAAGAAACTCAAGAGGGGAGGAGGGCGAGAGAGGGAGAAGGGGTGAGGGGAAGACAGACGTCGTAAGGTTCATTAAATGTGTGTGTGGGCCCGCCGGCGGGGGGGTCAGACTACCTAACTACAGTAGATATTTTAGTTGGCCCCGCCGACCTCTTAAGTTCCGACCATTTCCTCCCTGAATCCAGTGTCCGGGAGAGTGTATGGAGTCGAGAAATATTATGGGACGGGAGAAGCGAGTGGGTGGACAGGGTTAAGGAAATGTGTTGGGGGAATAGAAGGAGGGGAGAGGGTGTTTGGTATGTGTAAATGAGAGGGGTGTTGGTGTGGGTGAGAGGGATATATTTTGCTATTCAGTGTTGCGTCGCACACACACACAATACACACACACACACACACACACACAAACACACACACACAGTAAAATTCATGTTGGTGGAACCATCTTGGTTTTGGCGATAAGCCTTCAGATGCACTGAATGGTCGCTTTTTATCCTGTAAACTGCCAGTCCTGAATCCCTCGGTTAACTTGACCTCTGTATGTGTGTGTGTGTGTGTGTGTGTGTGTGTGTGTGTGTGTCATGCGAACGTGAAAGATTGCATATAGGTAAAGGTGTATACAGTACTGTATGCGAATATACAGTGAATATATGTATGTGTGTTTATGCATGTATTTTTGCATGTGGAGTTTTTGTGTTACTTAACGTATGTGCGTTCTGTATTGCATGTAATTATGTACAAGTTATGACTTAAACCATCGTCGTCAAAGCGTTAAGTGTCTTGCAGGTGACCCATTCTCGTTGATGTCATTGTGTACAGAGATCTTCCTAAACAAAAACAATTCTTCACAAATATAAATCCCAGTTTCCTTACTATTTCTGCGTCTCACTTCATGTCTGAGGGATAAGAAATACCATGTGTTGCAAAAATATACTTTATTGGAACAGCGCCTTACAAGATGCAGAGTTTGACTGGTTGTTAACTGGCTATTAAAGTACACGAAGTGGATAATACAACTGGTTCGTTGACTGGTAGTTATTTACAGTCTACTAATAACAGAAGGTGGGTCAGCTTAAGATTTGTTCCCACCCAACGGTTTATTTCATCAGAAGATTAAGCATCCTAATGCAACCTTGGGGGAGGGTAAGGTTCAGTTGGGCTAGGTTAAGTTAGGATAGGGCAGGTTAAGTTTGGTTAGGATAGGTTAGGCTCAGTTGGGTTAGGTTATTTTGAATGAGATAAGGTTAGTTTAAGGCAACTAGGGTAGTTAATCTTCAGGTGAAACAAGCTGGGAGAGGACCTAATCTTCAGGTGATCCACGGAGACAATATCTGATTCTCTGTTGGTACATCATGACTCCAATTTATATGTTTTTTTATATATTAGTGTCACGTCTGAAGAAATTACTAAATAATGCAGCCCACACGAGCGGCGTATATCTGTGTTATTACTGTTGTTGATAAGAGATGATACACCAAGGAAGAATCCAGTTGATATTGTTCAGTGGCACAGCTCGTCTTATGGAGTGATTCAAGCCATATAAAAACACTTACCAGATAACTTATCACCAGAGATGACACTGACAATTTTTTTACTTGAATGCATCAGTCTGTCTGTTTTGGTAGGGCACATCTGAAAACATCTAAGTTCACTAAGGGTACACATTAGTCTCCCTCAACACAGCTGCCATAGTGTACCAGTGTTCAGGAGTATTGTGGCAAAGGGAACAGGGAATATTCCTATTATAGCTTAAACATTAGAAGGGCACTGACAAGACACACACAGATAGAAATTAAATCACATCTATATGCTTCAGGAGTTACATGATTTTATAATGTAAATAACCACGACACTATATATTCTGGATTCGCTGGACATGATTGGGGGTAATCAAGCAGACAAAACGACTGTAATGATTAATATATGGACACTGTTTTCTCCTTAGTAAACAATATAAACAGATCGTTAGGTGTTAATTTTGTTACATAAAAAGGATATCAAGTGTCTATGATATCTGAAATTGTTTATATATATTCGTCGTTCAAGAAGTATTAATTAATTAGGATTACATATATTTTAGAGTATTATATAAATAAGGTCGCATTATGGCTACACGTGGGGTTGTTTTAGTTTAACTCTACGCCTTCAAAGGAATCTGTACTTTTCTCTGCCTTGCGCAAGGAGGTGTTTGGTCCCAGATAGAGTTAAACAAGTACAGTTGGCTACAGGAACTACTGGGGAATCTCTGGGCTGGGACAGGAAATGTGTCGTGTCACGTAAAATAACTTATTTTGAAAAAGCTGTCTGGGAAATGATATGACATGTCGGAAAAGCTGACTAATCTTTCCTTAAGCTGCGTCTGTAATCTGGAAAAATCTGTCCGTGAAATGATATGACATGTCGGAAAAGCTGACTAATCTTTCCTTAAGCTGCGTCTGTAATCTGAATATATATCATGATACAGTATATGGTAACTTCTCAGTGGTAAACAAAACGGTATAATGGAAGGCGAAAAATTACTCAAATATAAAACATGTAGTTGTTGATGCCATATGTCACAAACAGTTACAAAATTACTTCACTAAATTATATATCTATCACAGTCGAAAACTCTTCCAACTAGGGGGGGTAAGTATTCATGTAACGGGCACCAAGCTGGACATTACCTCGCTCTCCTAACACACACACACACACACACACACAGACCAATCTTATATAATATAAACAGAAGACGACAGAAAACTATATATAAAAAAGTTAAGACTAGTTTTACATAAAGACTAAACAGTCTATCACATATTGACTCAGTACACCATGTATATAGGGGGACTTTGCAGTAGCCTATCACATTATGTTCACCCACTAACCTGTACCTACACTTTTGTATCATGTAACAATATTAATAACAATGATATAATGATAATAATAATAATAATATTGACATGTGTGGTAAACAAAGTATATCTTTTGACTCAGCTCGTGGTTGGTTTTATAAGTTAACAAATGCAGATACTATAACATGTCTACAGTATACGGTATACTCATTTTGTAACTTAAAGTATCGAAAAGTAACAAAATTGTCTTATTAAATGCACAAATATATTCCCTAGTCGTTAATACAGTATCTAGTTATTCAAAGTGCGGTTCACCTGATGATTAGACACCCTAAATTATTTCACCTGATTGAACACCCTAACTCTACCTGGGGGAGTTAGGTTAGCGTTAAGGTGGTTAATTATCAAGTGAAAAAAAGCTTGGGTGTCTAAGCTCCAGGTGGCCAAACAGTTATACAAATGTATTTTTAAAATATTGATAAACAAACATAACTCAGTAAGATAATGACAGTTTCGTGGGCTCTCCTCTTTCCCCAGCTCACGCTACAAGTTGGGTTAATACCTACTGCTCTTCCCCCTTTTAAATGCAAGCCATTATGATTGTCACCCTGATTAAAATTGCCCTAAAGCTCCCCCCCCCCTACCCCACCTCACATACCATGTTTAACAATGGTTGGGTCTAAGCTATGAAAGATTGACGGCCGGACAAACATAAAGACACATTGGACATATTAATGACAACAGAAACATTTAGCTATACTGTACACTAAATTAAGCTACTCAATACAGTCATATTCTTTTGTCTCGGGAAGATTTATAGATACTGTATATAACCTGGAATGACACAGGCAGTTCACAGTAACACTAACAGGCAACGTTTACAATACAAGAAATGTAACATTCTAAACTCACATGGAAAGTGACGTCACAAAAATCCTACCAGTTATTAGGATAGCAGCTGGGCGGGTTGATAATGTCTTTAGCAAGTTAACATATTGTAGAATTTCTGGCCATTTTACATCTCCCTTCGTCAGTAAAACCAAACCTTGTTACTTACCAGTTATTAAAGCTGTTTCTCTTCACATAGCACTTTGTAAATGGGGCCATTTTATAGTGGTATTTACTACTCGGATTTATGTTGCTTTGATGTATGTTTTTGACTGAGCTTGGAGACGTCGCTTGAATATTTCTGTGTTCGCCCTCATTATTAACAACTGCCAACACATTAGATATTCCTTGACCAGCTTCCTGTATACAGCGCCTTATGCAGCACTATTTGAGCAATAAAAAAGGCTTAATAATTCACTATAACTGGTTAGCATCAATTGTTTTTGTCTCCATAACCTCATGTAAGTGATCATTTGTTATCTGACATGACAGAAATCAACTGGTCACCTTTATGACTTCTCTCAGTGAATATAAATTATAGAATAATCTGGTTCCTGGTTTTCGTTTGATGGTTAGATCTTAAAGTTATAATGGAACCAGACCATTTATACCGAGACAGTACAGAACAGCTGTTTTGAACATATAGAAATATCGTGGTATCAAGTGTTATTTACACCCGTTATATTTATATATATTTTTTGTTCCTACGATAGCTAGCTTCACATTAAATATATTTCTAGAAGAATCATTAGTATACAGCTTATTCATTGTTACTGCTGTACTTAAAGCTCTTCTAATTTATTTAATTATTCTTTCCTAAACAAGGCTTCTTTGAGGCCTATTATAGCGAGGAGGATCTTCTTGCGGTGACCCAACATGTACACCCCCATCAGCTGTAGGTCCCGCTTGGTCAGCCCCAACGCTGCCAGAGGACAGTAGATGCCGTTCTGGTGGAAATTCTCGACGTAGTCCGGCAGACCCAAGGACTCCAGCCACACCTGGATCGTCTCCGGTACGTCATCGGGAATTGGAGGTGGTCTCTTTACCTGTAGAGGTTAAGGTAATGATAGATTACTTGTGTGTGTGTGTGTCCTAAGTATAGTGTCTCAAGATGTCTGCCAGATCTTCGGAGAGGACAACACACGCTCTAGGATATGTTAACAAATATCTACACTAATTTCAACAATATTTTAGTACTGTAATTAATTTACTTATTGAATAACGTGTTTTTTTTTACTTATTCAATGTTGTTTTTATTTTATTATGCAAGGGTTTTATTTATCAGTGCAGGAATATTATTGAACAAGTCTTTACGTATTTCAGAAGAGTTTACGGTTGGCGTCACGTGGAAGAGGAAGAGAAGCTGGAGGTGACGCGAACCATTTGTCACCACTTGGGAGATGACAGCAAGATTAATTCCCTAACTCTTTGATATGTGCTCACGCTTATGGCTTAATAAGGTGAGTAAATGTATATATTTGTCGTATTATTCATTGTTGAAGAACTAAAAGTATAAATATTGATATGTGGATTATGCTTTGTAGTGCCTGAGGTCTCGAGCAACTCCCTCCCTGCCTCGCTAATAAATAAATTTTTATTACATCTACATTACAAATCATTTGGTGATGACGTGTACCAGTAGATTAGTATGTTTAATGTAAATCATTCTTATTGACAACAAAATTTAACCTGACTGGGAGAATTTAGAGTTAAAAAAGATAATTGTAGAGAATTAATAGATTTAAGATCTGGTTTTCCATCTTAAGTTTGTTTCTCTTGTTCATCTGTATCTACACGTCATCATCATCATCAGTTTACCAGCCGATGGATCCACCATTTTCAATTCACACAGCTGCTATGAGTAACTTAGTGATGAAGCCAGATTAATAATTATAGTATTAGGTAACTTTAATAATTATAGTTTTAGGTAACTTTAATAATTATAGTTTTAGGTAACTAATAATTATAGTTTTAGGTAACTAATAATTATAGTTTTAGGTAACTAATAATTATAGTTTTAGGAACTTTAATAATTATAGTTTTAGGTAACTTTATTAATTAAAGTTTTAAGTAACTTGCGTTGAGGCTATGTCGAAACTGCATCGACCAAAATAGGCTAGGCTGTTAAGGGTAAGCTTGGACTATAGGCTGTTGGTAGGGGAGTAACTTGGGGTAGAGACTGCTGGTAGGGGAGTAAGCTTGGGGTTGAGGCTGTTGGTAGGGGATTAAGCTTGGGGTAGAGGCTGTTAGTAGGGGAGTAAGCTTGGATAAGGGGCTATTGATAGGGGAGTAAGCTTGAGGTACAGGCTGTTAGTAGGGGAGTGAGCTTGAGGTAGATGTTAGTAGGGGAGTAAGCTTGAACTAGAGGCTGTTAGTAGGGTGGTAGGTGAGTAACCATGTAGTAGAGGCTGTTGGTGGGGTGGGGGTAAGCTTCAACTAGACGTGAATGAGGTTAAGCTGATAAAATTTCAGCTTACTCCCACAAAGGCCTGGAGTTAAATAAACAAAACAAAACAAAACAAAAACTTGGGTGGAGTGTGGAGGATGACTCACAAGGTCAAACTCGAACTTGATAGCCATCCTGTGTAAAGGCTCCGTGATGCCCACCCCGGCTAGGTCAAGGGCGTCCATGTGGGCCGCCGTCGCTAGGTCATACCTGTAGGAGGGGGGAGGCTGCGTCAATTACCTGCTCCATCTTTAACATTTCAAACTTCAAGCATCTCTTGTCAGTATTGCATCTCTTGTGTCAGCAATATACTGTCAGCATTACCAGTTAGTTCCAAAAATCAGCATTTACACATCACTGAAGCATTAAGCGTTACATGTCCGCTAGACTCATGTTGGTGGGGATGTGGCACTAGGCTTAGGTTAGTGTGGGATGTGACACTAGGCTTAGGTTAGTGTGGGATGTGACACTAGGCTTAGGTTAGTGTGGGATGTGACACTAGCGTTATGGTGGTAATTATAGGGCAGTGTACAATGGGTTTCACCTGGGGAAAATATTACATTGATAACAGAATCTTTACGTGATACGGAGGAGCTTTATAGAGGAATTATAAGGATATGTACTATAGTACCACTATCCTGTAATATAAAATGATGTACTGTATAGCAGGAAAGACACACACACACACACAGAGCAGTATTTACCCATGTCTGTTAAGGAGAGAGTAATACTGAACGAAGCCAATATCAAGGAGAAAGTTGCGGAGGGCCTGGCGGTCCTTGGTGGGTGTGGAAGCGGAGGTAGGGGGCGGGGAGCTGCGGGTCTTCACCATGGACGACGGCCGACTCCTGACGCGGGCTAGAAGAGAGTCACGGATACGCCGGAGCTGTGTCGAGTGCTTCCTGGACACAGCCAGCTGCTGCAGGTTGAGGTACTGCTGGAGAAGTTCAATCTCCTCCTCTCCGCCGATGCCGCCCTCGCCTGTCCAGTACTGCTGTAGGGAGGAACACCCCGTCGACCGCGTCCCAACGTGCTGCTGTTTCCTGCCGGGGGACTCCTCACCCCTGATCACGCTGGGGGAGGATAATCTCGAGATTGGGGAGCCTGGGGTCACTGTGGGGTCTTTCACTTGCTTGCTGGGGCTATGGGAGGATGAGGAGGGAGGTGGCGGGGGGTGGTGGGTGTGGGGTAGGAGGCGGAGTCGTGCCTCCTTCACCTTCCGTCGGAGAGCCTCCAAGGGCATGATTGGGGTGCTGAGGCCTCGCTGAAGACGATACCTGCGGGAGACCTTCATACGTTACCTATAATTATGTCTTAGAAGTTGTGAAAGATGTACAGTATATCTAAAGTTACACAGAAAATGATGTTTTAAAGGTTATTGTTATTATTATTATTACTATTATTACTACTATTATTACTATTACTATTATTATTATTGCTACACCTATTATTATTATTATTATTAATCTAATATTGTCATACAGCCCGTGTCGTGACCCATGAAAAACAAATGACTATGGAAGGTGTTGTCCAGCACTACTCCATGTGTGTCATGGAGGGTTGGTTAATAGGGACAAGAACAGTCACAAGTACAGGTAAACATCTGTTACTAAATCCTATACAAAATTATGTTCATGTGAAGATTAGGCATCCCACCTCATATGACCTGATGATTAAACATCCTAACACTGCCTGGTGGGAGTTAGGGTGGTGGGTGGGTGGGTGGGTGGTTGGTGTAGGAGAGTGAGGTGGGCCACAGCCATAGTGTGAGGGTGGGTTGGTGGTTGGTGTAGGAGAGTGAGGTGGGCCACAGCCATAGTGTGAGGGTGGGTTGGTGGTTGGTGTAGGAGAGTGAGGTGGGCCACAGCCATAGTGTGAGGGTGGGTTGGTGGTTGGTGTAGGAGAGTGAGGTGGGCCATAGTGTGAGGTGGGCCATAGTGTGAGGTGGGCCACAGCCATAGCGTGAGGTTGGGTTGGTGGGTTGTGTAGGAGAGTGAGGTGGGCCACAGCCATAGCGTGAGGGTGGGTTGGTGGGTTGTGTAGGAGAGTGAGGTGGGGCCGCTCCTCAGCCAACACACTTATATAAGACCTCGTTGCTGAAGCTTTTGTTACACCTCGTGAGGTTTACTGCTCCTCCTCCAACACCCAGCCTCCTCACTCAAGGTCAACCTCACCAAACCTCTATCTTCACGTGCATATGAGGGGAAAATGAGGAAAAAATTTGATAAGAATGAGGTGAACTTAGGTAAAAATGAGGATATTATTGAAGTTATAGCAATAGTCCTAGACTAAAAGAATACATTAAATATATTGCAATAATGTCTGTGATTTATTAGAAGAATAGTGTGAAAAATTAATTATCCTCATTACAGAATTAAGATTAACTATATTTTAAAGTGCTGCTGTGGTGTCTTGCTGCCGTGAAACTTCCTGTGTATTTTTTACTGTAATTAGTCAAGTCAGTGTGTCTTTTCTTTCCTTCCTGACTTGACTAATAGTGTATTTTACCACTTGAGCGAGTTATTTTTTATTTCAAGTTTGAGTAAAAGCGGCCATTCTGGTTCTCCCGTTTTATAATCTGGTGATATATCAAATTTTTAATACTTCATGGGAACACTATTCTGTTTTTAGAAGCTGTGCGTGTTTTGTTTTTAATTTGGGATGGATTTTAAGTATTTTTTTGTTGGATTTTAATGTAGAGAAAGTGTCAATAATTGTAATATTTCTGTAGAATTTAAATGTAATTGTGAAAATTACTTCAATTGTTATACTTTTGTAGTATTTTAATGTTAAAATAACATCGGTTGGTTAATGTCATCCAGTATTACAGACCGACGAAGTTGAGAAATTCGGAGCCTTGGTGGGTGTGTGAGGTGCACAAGAGGAACCACTTGAAGGAACCTTCTTCACACCCATTCATGAGGTACTGTAGGTGTCTCACTATTGACGTCACGCTTAGTTGTGAAATGTTATATATTTCCGTTATTGTTTTCATTACACAACTGGGTAAGTCTTCCAATGGAAAATGAATGTCAGAGTGGAAAGATAGATAGATCGACAGACAGACAGGCAGATAGATAGACAGACAGACAGACATAACGATAGATAAATAGATATTCAGTAAAATCGTGAATCAAGTTTATATTAATTAAGCATGTACAGTACAAAGTATAGACTTGAACCTTCAGCCAAGTGTGTTTACTGACGTCACGGGCATTCATGACACTTAATAAAGCCGCGTCGTTGTATCGTGATGTATTTAAAAAGAGTCGGGCCTGAGTACTACGACTGAGGTTGCTGGCTATAGTGTAGACCTTCAAAAGAAACGTAATGTAAGGTAGACGTTGAGTTTTATGTTGTTTATTACTGACGTCACTTATTGTTTGATTGATTGGTGTATGTGTGTGTTTGTGATCAATTAAGGGATCCCTAGGTACATGCAGTATATAACCAGGTACAAAATACTGAAGGTAGCATTGGCTTACTTCATCACAGGTGAAATAACTAACCATGGGGGGGGGCTAATCTTCAGGTGAGCCCCACAGACAAAGATACAGTTCTTATTATCATCGGGTAGCAAAATAATAAATTTTAATAATGTTTTTAATTGGTCTTGCTTTAGAATACTGTACAGGTGACATTGTGTGACACGTGGGGGTGAGGTATAGTATATTGTATAACTTATGAACACGGTTGACGAGTACAATGAAGAAAGAGTACAAAAGGGTGAGGCGTGAATAATGAATAGAGATAATTGATGAATGACGTGGACACCAGATGTTACGTTTTGACGATTTTGTTAACTAGGTCATTAAAATATCCTATGACAATATTAATAATAATAATATAAAAAAAATTACAATACAGTCATTAATAATAATAGTAATACTGTCCTACTACTACACGAATAATAATAATAATAATAATAATAAGTGAATTATGATCATAATAACGAAAATAGTATTAATAAATTTGACGTCAGCATTAGTTTGATAAATGACGTGAAAATACAATAGAACATTAGAAATAGCATAGATTAGTATTAAAAGTCAAGAGAAGTACTAAATTAGTTTAGCGGCATTGTTAGTACGGGATAAATTACTAAAAAAAAACATGTTAAACTGAGTCGGTGCAGAACAACGGTGCAGGAGAGACAACTTGTGGATATTTACACTTGAAAAAATAGTGAGGAAGATTGGTGGTAATGTGTACACGTCTGCTTCGCCACCAACGCCCTGTCCCTCCTCTTCATCACCTCTCTGCCCCAACCACCCCCTCCCGCTTCTCCACAAACCCCTCACCCCGTCTCTCCACCACAATCCTCTTTCCCCACCCCACCACCAACCCCCACCTCCCCAACCATGGCCCTCCACCCCGTCACCGCTCCCTCTGCCGGGGCTTCTCAGAAACACAGAGTGATGGCGGGAGAGACGGACTAGGGGGGATGAGCTCTGTTGAAGGTCGAGGTATTTACGGTTTAAGCTGGGGTGTATACAGCCCCAAAAATCGGCTACAGTTAGTCTGGTGCTTGACTGGACTCCTGGAAAGCGACTCACCCGTGTGAATTTTCCCCCCAAAAAGAAGTTATACATTTGTTATTGTTCGGGTGTCTATTGTGGGACGATGGATGCTCAGTCCTCTATTGTAGTGGTGTCATGTAGAAGGTAGACTGAGAGGATCCTACCCTCACCACCACCTTCACCATCACCACCACCACCATAACCACCACACCTCCTCCACTTGTCCCCACCACCACAAACTATAGCCTACCCTACCATCATTACCACCTACATCTCCCTCTCTCCCTCCCTCTTCCTTCCCACGACTGTTGGCTACATTGCCCCCATCATTATCTCTCCTTCCATCATCCTCCCATCACCACCACTTGCCCCCCCATCCTTTTCCCCCCACTCCACTATCCTCCCCTACTTCATTATCCTCTTCCCTACTTCACTTTTTATTTCTTCTTCTCCACTTTTCTCTCCTCCTTTTCATTAATTATGCCCACTCCGTTTTCCCACTTCACTTTTTTCTTTTTCTTTTTCTTTTTCTTTTTTGTACCGGGAATAGCCCACCCGGGCACAGGTCATCTACCCACAACGGGGCCCAGGGGGCGAAAAAATAAGAGTAAAAATAAATTAAAAATAGAAATGAAAGAGAATATATTAATCTACACCACAAAGATGCCGGAAAATCATCTTTTTAAAGTGAGACAGATTGTATAAGTATGGAAACACAGAAGAAGGCAGAGCATTCCACACTTTGGCTGTGTGAGGAAAGAAGGATGTACTCTAACGGGTTATTCTAGTGTGGCCGACTTACACCCATAATTTAGACTCCCATAACTACGACAAGAACCTCTAAGGTACGGCACAAGTCGTGAGTGTGTACCGTACCTCACTCACGACTTACCGTATCCACTTAACTACGGCAATGACTTAGACTTGAACTGTACACGTCAGCTGAGGAACGGGACAGTATGTAACTACGGTTCTCCTGGCAAGCCTAAAGAGCCGTCAGTGTGTGTGTGTGTATGAGGGGGATATTAGTACGCAATTCCACGCCTTTTTTGTTTACATGAGGCGTCAGCTGTAAACTAAACACACGGTACCATATTTCTCGTTGTTTGCTCACGCCCTCGACGCTGTTTTGTTTTGTTTGTTGACGTGTATGTGTTTTGTTTCGAATGGTTGTTTCTAACTGTGCATGTGTGTGTGTGTGTGCGTGTGTGCGTACTGTATTTGTTTTATTGTCGGCTGGTCTACCTCCTCATGCCGCATTTAGCCACTTCCGCGTGAACCACCCACTTACCCCGCTCTTAACCCCCACCCACCTACCATGCCCCCTACCCCACCACGATCACCACCATCACTTACCCACCTGCCCAGCTCCACCACCTACCCACCCGTCTGCCCCGCCCCAACACTTTATACCCACCTACTCACCTCTACCACTCACCTGCCCACCACCCACCTTCTCCACTCCACCTGTTTATCCACTTGCCCTGCCCTGCCCCACCACCAACCCACCTCGTCCCACCACCAAACCCACCCCATCCCACCACTTACCCACCTGCTGGCGCGGCCCACCAGGGAGAGCAGACGGTTCTGGAGCTTGGCCAGTAGAGAAGCGTCCTCGAAGCAGGCGGCGACGGAGGCGGGAAGGTCAGCCTCGCTCCTCCACCCCACACCCCAGATATTACTGCTGCTGCTGCTGACGGTGCTGCGTCCTCCTCCTACCTTCTCTGTACTTCCTCCTCCTCCACCTCCACTACCTTCTCCTCCTCCTCCTTCTTCGTCTTCTTCTTCAGGTATGCCCTTTAGACATCCTTCATCTTCTTTCTCTTCTTCTTCTTTCCCTTCTTGGTCTTGTTCCACAGGCTGTGAGAGGGTGAGACTGTGTTGGATTATTCTGTGTTGTAAAGCGTAGAGAGAGACAGACAGAGAGAGAGACAGACAGAGAGAGAGACAGACAGAGAGAGAGACAGACAGAGAGAGAGGGAGACAGACAGAGAGAGAGACAGACAGAGAGAGAGACAGACAGAGAGAGAGACAGAGAGAGAGAGAGACAGACAGAGAGACAGACAGAGAGAGAGACAGACAGAGAGACAGACAGAGAGAGAGAGTGAGAGGTTAGTGACCCCCTGTGCAGGCAATTCAAGAAACAGCAGCAATAATCAACACACACATTACTCCCTCACCACAAAAATGCAACACCACACAACAGAGTATATTTGGTTAGGTTAGTTAAGTTAGGTTACAGTTGGTGTTATTATTTATAGCTTATATTATTTTTTAATTACATGATAGCTGAAATGGACTAAGGGATATGTCTGATATAATGTTTCCTTTCATTATTAATATATAATAGTTGTAATAATAATAATAATGACAATAATAATAATAATAGTAGTAGTAAAATAATAATAATATCAATAGTGAAAGAATAAATAACAATAGTAAAAAATAATAATAGTAAAAATAATTTACAGCAATAATAATAATAATAATAATAATAATAATAATAATAATAATAATAATAATAACCATTTATAAGGCCTATTGACCAGTGTATGTAATGCATAATGTCAAATTCCAGAAAAGACTCTTAACCCAAGACTCTCTCTCCAGTCTTGGTCATTCATTCTCTTAACTGGTGTAACAGATGTGTGTGTGTGTAAAGAATATTGTTTTTTTTATATCAAGCAGAGCCGCCATATTGGATGTTAACGCCCTTACTAACTCTCAAAAGTAAAAAAAAATAATATAATATAAAAAACTTCATAAATGAATAAATATATGAATAGAATAAATTATATAAAGTTAATAAATGAAGAATGAAATGGATGAAACATAATAACTGATGAATAGAATAACTGATGAATAAATGCTTAAGACTCGAGAGAAGCAGATAATGGAAGGTCGAACGTTGAGCAAAAAGTGCACCACAAACACTCCGTTTTCTTCAACCTAACAGTCATTACTTGTGTGTGTGTGTGTGTGTGTGTGTGGTGAGGATCGAAAAAAAGTGCTAAGTAAACTGGGGGGAGAAGATGACGCCATGTTCATGTATGTAAAGATGTCGCACCACTCGGCTTGTTGAACCACCGACGCTGCTGCTTAAGACTTTACACCATTAAGAAAAAAACGGGGAAGAAAATGCCAAGAAAAAAGGGGAGGGAATACAAGAAAAAAAGGAAAACAAAATTGCAAGAAAAAAGAAGGAAACTCACGTCGCAACAAAATTAAAACAAAATAATTGCAATAAAAAAGTGAAAAAGGGGCGAAAAATTGAAGAATAAAAACTAATGCAAAGTGAAATGAAAAAAATACACAAGGTTGCATTACATTCTGAATATAAGAACGTACTAAGACACCTCCTATTGTGATACGGTTGGGCTGTTTTGTGAGGCGAGTGAATAATGGTTAGGGTATTGAAGGTAATCTGTTGTACAAGACACGGTAAGAGGTGAGAGACTGGAGGGGTGAGGGAGAGACTGGAGGGGTAGTGATGAGACAGACAAGAATAGAGGAAAAGGGGGGGGGGAGGGGTAACCGAGGGAGAACAATACAATGGTAGGTAGATAACAGCTCTCTCTCCCTCTCTCACACAAAGATAGTTTTAAAGAGCGAGAGAAAGTTTTGCGTATGTAGCTGAAGATTGAGAGTGAGAGAGAGCCAGACAGCCAACTCGGGTAACGAAACACCCTCGTACAGTAGAGCCAGACAATCATGGATGCACCTCGACCTTGATTCACCTCGCCATACCTCATCTTACCTCACCTCATCTCCACTCACCACACCTCGCCTCCTCACTTTGACCTTGATTCACCCTCATCACACCTCAACCACACCTGACTTCATCTCTCACCACACCTCACCTCACCTCCCTTCCCCTCACTTCATCACTGCACACCTCACTTCGCCACTATCTCACCCTTCAACCTCGACCTTGACTCACCTTGCGTGCCTGCGGTATGTCCTTACTGGGGGCAGCTCGACACAGATGAGTGGTAGGATCTCCCAACATTAAACCACCAACACCACACAAATTATCCTCCGTTCAAGGCCAGACGTCATTAGGGTCGCTATTTCTGTGCCCAGGAGCCGTGCGTCGTGTCCAGGGGTGTTGGTTTGTTTACATTATCACTCGCCGCTCGCCTCCCTTCCACCAATTATATCCTCGCGCTGGCATCTTCTTGTTTCTGAAGTTTTATATAATTATCTTGCTTCGCTGATTGTTGGTCTTCCTTCCCCTCGCCTCACCGGTTAATTATTGGTAAAAGGTTATTTCTCGCTCCACCAATTATTTCCTTACGGTTGCATGTTCTTGTTTCTGATTGGTGAAGGCTATTTCTGGCCTTCACTGATTGTATTATTGATTATTTTTTTCTGTCACTGAATATTTCCTCCCGCAGACATTTTCTTGTTTCTGATTAGTTAAAGTTATTTATTCCTCCACTGATTATTGGTTAAAGTTATTTCCAGCTCCACCAATCAATTCCTTTCTTTTGTATACGTTTTATTTCCGATTGGTTCAGCTTATTCCCTGTAAATTTCCAGAGATATTTATTATAACCTGTATATAATGATTTATATTTAGAAATGTTCACCATTATTTGTATTTACACAGAATTAGCATCACGTAGTTCGTAAAATTGTCTTATATAAATATGTCATCATGGGATGTTGTCTGATGGTGATTATTTATGCTGTTATGTGATTGATGGCGATTTAACGAGCTGTTTGTAGGATGGGTATGTGTGAGTAATATAACACACACACACACACGTCAAGCCGGGCTGGGTCTAGTATCACACACACACACACAGGCTAGCTACAGATCAATATTTCAACTTGACCTACTACTCCCTGGATGTATACAAGCACTACTAAGGTTTTGTTTCATATAGTTAGTTTAAGAGTTATTGTGACAGCTGCTGTTTGTGAGAGTAAATACGGGTTTTTTATTTATTTAATTTACGGTGATTCGGTTACAGTCACCACTACACTTACAGACGCTAGAATTTGTTGTCGTTGTTGTTGTTGTTGTGTGGTGGTGGTGGTGGTGGTGGTGTTGTTGGTGTTGGTGGTGGTGTTGTTGTTGGTGTAGGTGATGATGGTGTTATTGGTGATGATATTGTTATATTTTGTTGTGTTTACAGATTCAGTAAGTGATCTGAATATTTTTCTCACTTTACAGTAATATTAAACTTTTGCCAAAAATTTGATTTCGTTTTCTTAGTTTACAATGATACAACAAGACAGGGACGACATTTCAGATTCTGTGTGAGGTTAGGTTGGGAGAGGATAGGTTTAGGTTAGGTTAAGATTAGGAGAGGTTGGGTTAGATATTATGACAACATAATTATAGCCTGATGCTCTTTTATGTACTAGTATAATTATACAGCGTGTGTGTGTGTGTGTGTGTGTGTGTCTGTCTGGGTGTGTGTAAGTGTCTGTCTGGGTGTTTGAGTGTTGGCCTGTTAGTTAGGCTAGACCCAGCCGGGCTTAGTGTGCGTGCTCGCGCGCCAACATAGTAACTCGGCTACAACACTGCCAGTCGGATAATTTAGGGTTCCTCAGCTTTGGCTGCTCTGGGGTGTAGTCACTCAGACGAGACAAGTTGGCACTGAGCACATGGTGTGTGTGTGTGTGTGTGTGTGTGTGTGTGTGTTCAGCCTGAACTGTACTCTGTGTCAGTATTATTTCAAACAACACTATTACATTCCCCGCTCCCTTGTGTGCACACGAAGCACTTAACACTACCAGTTTACTTTATGAACAGCACTTGACACTCAAAACATAATACGTGTGCGCATTCGTGCACTCTTAAGGGAATTTTTTTATACATGAATATATTTGTTCATACTTTTAGTCAATAATTTGATAGAGAAATAAGTCCTTGGAGCATCTCTTAATTTTTAGGAATCTTACAGTCTTACTTAACACTTTATAGGGATCTTATAGCCGTACTTAACACTTTTTAGGGATCTTACAACACCACTTAACACTTTTAGGGATCTTACAACACCACTTAACACTTTTTAGGGATCTTACAACACCACTTAACACTTTTAGGGATCTTTTATGTTTTAGTACGACTTAACTCCTACATTAGACTCCATTTTTATCACTATTTAACCCATGAAGTAAGTGTATTTATTATTACTTAACACTTATAAAATGTTTCCCTACTTAAGATAACGGAACACTTTAACGAGGTGGCTGTTTTTTTTAGTATATTATTTAACACTTTTTAAAGTAGCCGCAGTAGACCCAAACACCACTTAGAAGGAATGGATGACCAGAAGTTTAGACACCCTAGATTATGTCACCTGTAGATTAACCACCTTAACGTTATATTGGGTTAGGTTAAGTTAAGTCAGAGTTAGGGTAGGGTAGGGTTTGTTAGATTAGGTCAGCGTTAGGGTAGGTTAGATAAGGTAGGGTTAGTATTGGTTAGGTTAAGGTAGTTTACATTGGGTAGGGTTTAAGGTTGGTTAGGTTAGGTTTGGTTACTCTTGGGGTAAAATAAGCTGGGAGGTTTAATCTTAGGTTATCTAAAGGAATTATCGGGCGAGAAAACGTTAGAAAGTGTTGGTGTTGTGTACTGTTGTCACTGGAGGGAAGGTCTATTGCTGTGCTCCGCTACACCACACTCTTGGCTGCCTTGTGGGTGTTCACTCAACCACAACCACATTATCAATAGCCTGGACACTTGGCGCTCACCACACGTAAACTAGGAGACATGATCCTTACTGAACAAACTTTTCACTGGGCTCCTTAACAATTGTTTTTCACCTCCCCCGACGAGAACACTAGAACACCGAGAGAGAACACGAGGGAGAGGACTATGAGCGTAGCGGCAGGTCGGTGGCACTATGTGAGGGAGGGAGCCTGTGAGTGCCGCCGTGCGTTGCCTTGCTGGCCCGGGCCCCATACTGGGTGCCACTACCACCACCACCACCCCGGGCCCCCCTCTCCCCCCCCCACCACACACACACACACACACACACACACACACACACACACACACACACACACCCTTCCCCTCCAAGTGTTGCCACATTCACATACCATTTTCACCCTTAGCCAAGACTCGGTACCTCCTCTTTAGTAATAATCATTGCTTATATTAATTTTTTAAATATTTAACCGTTTGTTCAGTATTTTGTATATACAATATTCGTAAATGTTTAATGTTGGGGCGTGAGACATTGTTTCCACGTGTGGGTCCTGGGAAAGATTTTCGTTTTGGTAAGAGAGTCCCAGTTTTGGGTGTCTTAGCAGGAAATATTTCATGTCTGACCAACGTACTTGTAGACTTGGTTATTTTACCCAATACTTGAGAACAATAGAAGGTCATGATAGAACCCCAGCGACATTATAATCACCGTCTGTATGTCATAACATGAGTGAGTCTCCACAAATATTAGGTACGTTTGTGTTCTGTTCTAAACTGATGTTAACTGATCTTTTATCTAGTCAGGTTACAGTCTAAATGTAATTATAATGCCATTCTGGACGCTGTTTGTGTGTTTTACCTTGAGTTCATCGGTCATGTGTGTTCCAACAACTCCCAGTTACGAGGAAAATTGAATTGTACGAACACTTGAGAACACACACACACACACACACACACACTCTGATCTGTTGTGTGACGTCAGACAGTTAGAGGAATAGCTAACGTACTGAGATCTTGTGAATCCACGTCAAACTCCTTCTCTCGTACTGCTGCTGCTGCTGCTCCAGAGTCTATATAAACAACTTAGACTAGCATAGGTTAACCCTTTCAGTCCGGAAGGGTTAAGTCATCGTCTTCAAAGGGTTAAATCATAATCGTTTAAGGGTTAATCAGTCTCCAAATGGCAAAGTCATCGTTGCCAAAGGGTTAAAGCATCGTCGTCAAAGGGTTAAAGCATTGTCGTCAAAGGGTTAAGTCACCATCGTCAAAGGTTTACTGGCGTGTATTGAGAAGTCCAGCCACATAAACTGAGTCTCTTAAAACAGTCTTATGTTACTAAAAAGACTTGACGTAGAGTACAATCTTCTGAGAACTGGGCAGCCGTCTCCTCTTGCTCAAGGGTCAAGATAAACAGTTTTGACTGGCATGGGGATGAACAGTGACTACGTGACGGCCTAACACGGTACAGTATCGTGGCCACACCAGCGTCTTTGGGGCTTCCTGGGAAGATGGGAGTGTCTCTGTCCGTCTCAAAAACTTTTTTGTCCAACCAAGAAGTGTTTTTGGTCTTGATGCCGTTAATTGTTCTTTTGGTCTCCTGTTATGAAATACTTTATTATTTATGTTTAGTTTTGTCTTTAATTAATAAATGCTCAATACTATTTCAACTTGAATTTTATCCTACTGTCATGCCTATTCACAAACTAGTGTCTTAATCGATCCTTCCTCCTCCTGCTCCCCTGGCAGGTTACAAGTTTACTGATGGGTTTTACCACCACCACCTTCGTCAAGATTACTCGATAGGGTGTTCATCTGTTGGTGATTGTGAGAGGGGGAGGGAGAGACTCAGGCTTTGTCTCAGATTGGGTAGTGAATGTTTTCTCAGTGGTCATTTGATATACGAGGACGGTAGATGAGTTTAATAGACTCAGCTGAGTAGTGTATAGACGGCTTATGTATCTCTCTCTCTCATTAGGTTGGTTATGCTAAGCTAGGTTAGGATAAGTTAGATTAGGTTAGGATAAGTTAGATTAGGTTAGGATAAGTTAGATTAGGTTAGGATAAGTTAGATTAGGTTAGGATAAGTTAGGTTAGGTTAAGTTAGGTTCGGTTAGGTTGGGTTATAAAAGAGAGAAAGAGGAGAACGCCATGTCAGTCTCATTACAAAAGGAGAGGAATATAAAATTGCCTTTATTTTATGTGAACTAAAAAGAAAATACTACCATTGTTATTGTGGTTTATCTTGGTTGAGGGAATAAGGCTGTAGGGAAGCTGTCAGGTTATCATCCCTCAACCTCCATCATTACCTCCCTCTCTCTACCTTCAGGCAAGGTGGTGGTAAGCCACCACCACCACCACCATGGACGAAAACCCCACGAGAGAAACACGGGAGAGTCGATCTTTTAACAGCCCCCCTCAAGATGAAGGCGACTGTGACTCCCACGACCATACAATAATGGTTTTAACAAGGTGGGTTTGTCTACTTCCCTGGCTGGAGGATTATCAGACGTAGCTACAGTACGTAAGTCATTTCTTTCCTCCTTAATCACGTCTTAATTACCTCACCAGGCTTGAAATAAGGTCAAAATGGCTTCCCCAAATCCCTAAGACTCTACCGTACATAGCCCCGTGTCTAATAATCTCAATAATGACGAAAAAAGTATAAAAAGGTACCAAAAAATTAACGTTCGATGGATTGAGAATTCTACCCTGGCCAACCTGAACTATTTGTCACAATTACTGTTCCTTTTGAAAGTTTTCCCCTTAACGTCTTTTGTACTTTTTAATATTTGTGTTAAATGTCTACTGTAGAGGATTTATTTCTGGCTACGTTTATTATCACTATTGTGTTCGGTTTGACGTCACTTGCATTACTTGTATCGTGTTGCTCTGAGTGGCGGACAGGTAGCGTGTATTGTTGTTTATTTACCTTACCTGTATACTCATTGGCTTTGTGGGAGGTGTTACGAGAGAGTTTGGGTCACGGGATGATTTAGGTGCCCCATGCAGCATATTTTACCTTGAAGATTAACCACCCTAACGCTATATGAGATATGTCATCGTTGGGTTAGGTTAGGTTCGGTTTGGTTATCATTAGGTTAAATTAGCGTTAGGTTGGATTACGTTATGTTAATCAGCATTATGTTACAACTTGTGTACATAAAGTAAGGTATAATAATTCGCACTACACCCCATCTAGTACAAAAAGAAAGTTAAAATACGTATTAATTTTACTCACGTCAAGACTTACAACAGCTGGCGAGGTTTTAAAGTGGGACCTCCCGCTGTAAACAATGTGGTGACTGGTGGTGCTGAAGGTGGAGTGGCCGGAGGACTTACTTAATGGTGTCTTAGTTTACTTTTCCTTAATACAAACATTGGTACGCGTCTCTCTCTCTCTCTCTCTCTCTCTCTCTCTCTCTCTCTCTCTCTCTCTCTCTCTCTCTCTCTCTCTATTTTATTTCAGGTATTTTCTATTGTGTTTCTTTTGTTTATCTCTTGCTGTGTGGGTTTTGAATGTGGAAGTAGTATCATCCCAGTGCTTACGGTACATACATACATACGCACATACATATTCAGAAACTCACTTGTTCACACACACACACACACACACATCATCGCTAGAGCGTATGTGTGCATTTCCAACATGACACCACCAGGACAGCGTGTATGTTGATATGAGGAACTCGTAGAAATGTGTTATGTATATTTTCAAGGTGACGACACGAGTAATTTTGTGTATTTCAAGCGTAACGTCACAGGTGTTTATTGTTTAATGTTGGAGTGACACCACGGCATTGTGTATATTTTTGACGGATCACTAACTTGAAGATTAGGCAACCCCAGGTTATTCCCCGTGAGGATTTAAACACACCCTAACACTATTTGGAGAGGTTTAGGTTAGGTTGTGTTAGATTAGGTTAATTCAAATTAAGTTAGGTTAGTGTTAGGGTATTTAATTATTTTGTGAAATAAACTGTGGGGTTGGGTTAGTTTAGGTGAGGTGAAGTGATGGTGATATTATAGGTTAGGTTAGTTTAGGTTTGGTTAGTGGAATAAGCTAGGGGGGTTTAATCTTCAGGTGATCCCTTTGAACATTTCGCCATACCTGTTACTGGAGCCAAGGGTTATGCACTCTTTGTGTTGCCTATTTCATATCTCTTGTTGTTTCAGCCCTTTTCTATAGCTGTTTACACTAACCTCTCCCTATATTATTTCTCCCAGTCTTCGAGGTGTGTGTGTGTGTGTGTGTGTTTCAGCAGCAACGCCATTACATTATCAGGTACAGATACAGTACAAATAACGGTGCAGATACCTAACAAAATGACAACGGTAACAAACGGGCCAGGGAGCGATGTGTGTTATTGTGTCGCCTCAATCGTGTAACCTGAGGGAGTTGCGACCCCGCCTTGCCAGTTGTAGTGTACATATCCTGTAGCTGATGTCAACTGGGTCACCACACCTAATGGCTTCATCCCCTGGTCTCTGCTGCATGTGTCTGAACTGTCTACCTGGGCTTGTGATGCTAAACGGTGCATGGGGGAGGTTTTTAGCCAACAGTTGCCATCAGGTGACCCCGGTTAACCCCAGGCAAGCGTGGCAAAATGGCCGGTTTGATGATGATGATGAATCGTGTAATCGCGGTAAGTTAAAGCCGCGTTATTGCTTCACTCGCGGTCACGTTTTGATATTAGTTTCAGTCTTATTATTTTCACTGTGTTTTTTCTCTTCCCTTTGTTTACATTTTGTCGCTGTTCATTATGTGGGTGTTGGTGATGGTGGTGGTGTGGGTGGTAGTGGTGTTGGTGATGTTGGTAATGTTGATGTTGGAGATGGTGGTGAACACTGCTTGTTGGACATCCTCGTTTATTGCGGACGTCCTCTAGTTCATCATCATTCAGGTGTGTTTCCTCTCTCTCTCTCTCTCTCTCTCTCTCTCTCTCTCTCTCTCTCTCTCTCTCTCTCTTCTACAATTTGCTATTTAAGTCTTGCTGATTTTCTCACTTCCAGAGAGATATGGTGGAAATTGAATTAATACTGTGTAATTGACCTCACCCCTCAGGTAGCGTTAGGGTATTTAATCATTAATTGAAATAAGCTGAGAGTGAAAGTGGGAATGCGAGTGATAAGATTTATTAAGAGAGAGAGAGAGAGAGAGTTCGTGGGCTTGGTAACATTTAAAGTGACCTTTTGACTTCGTATCTTGGAAATATCACAGGTTCACATGACGCGAGCGAGAGAGGGACACACACACACACACACACACACACACACACACACACACACACACACACACACACACACACCTTAAAGAGGAGTACGTACCCAATGTAACTTTTTGCTTGTGCCTCCTCGATGACGTCATTAACAGAGAGTGTAGATAGTGCTAAAGTTAACTACTATATATAAATCTTTAAAAAGGAATATTTTACTGTATGATTATTCTATTCATAAATAAGGAAGGTTTAGTTACGGTGCTCAATACACTGGATGAGTGCTCAGTATTGCTAGATAGTTATACATGTGGGTGTGTGCCTTATATTCTCTTATTTAGGTCCTGAATGTATGGTATATTACTGTATAGTGTATTGGTAAGTTGTATTAGTGTATGTCGTAGTGTAGTAGTGCATTATGGTGTATTTTTGTATGTAGTATTGTATAGTATTAGTCAGTGTATTATTGTATGTAGTGGTGTATTAGTGTATTATGGTGTATTCGTATATTATTGTATGTAGCAGTGTACAGTATTACTCAATGCACTATTGTATGTAGTAGTGTATTAGTGAGTATATAACATGTCCTGGGTACCGTAAGGGGGGGGGGGGGGCTGGAACCAGGGCACACGGTTGGGTGGAGCCAAATTCTGTGACGTCAGGGCAAGTAATCGACCACTGGACACCTTGATGTATTCTGAGTCACGGTAACACCCATGCCCCTCCCCCCTCCTGCTGCTGCTATTGTTAGTGGTGGAGGGTGATGGCGGGTGGGTGGGTGATGAGGGTGTTGGTTGGTGATATGGATGGTTTTGGGGCTGGAGGTGGGGATGTTGCTGGGTGAAGTGGGTGGTTGGTGATGGATGGTGGTGGTGGGTGTTGTGGTAGAGATGATTTTGGTGGGTGGTGGGGTTGGTGTTGGATGGATGGTGGGTGGTGATAGTGGTAATGATGGGGGTAGTTGTGATAGATGGACAGAATCCTACCAGACAGCCACTCTTAAAGCTATATTACATCTTGATAACCTTGTAAATTTACGTAATATATTATGCCTCGTGATACCTTTGCTTACTCTCTTTAATATCTTTATCGTTTTTATTAATTTTTTTATGTTATTCACTCATTTTTGTTTTGCATCAGTAAAATCCACCATAGAAATTCTATTGGATACTTTTAATTATCGTGTTATTTGACTTTCGTTTTTGTCCTCAGGTTTTGGCGGGGTGAAAGGGCTCCTCTTTTACACATTTCGTTTATTTACTTCACTGGACACATACAAGCCAATGTTCTTGTCCCTGCTATACTACAACACTATATATTTGTGTCCAGAATCAATCCACACATTGAAAGATGAGTACTTTAGTATTGGCAGTCATGTGAAGCGGTATTTTAGGTTAGGGTAGCGTTACTGTAAGGTGAAGTACGCTGGGGTGACTTATTTACACGAGTCGGCAAATATTATTTATCGCCCAAAACATCTTAGATATGGAATCGAGTGGTATGTGCGGCGCCAACTGGGTAAAGTGAGTAACTTGGCGTGGTGCAGTAGACCCCTCGCCAGCGTACCCACTCTCCGCAGTGCTCCTCCTATCATGGCTGTCACTCACGTCAAAATACTGAGTGACGCATTGCTTGTCTCACCGCGCTAGAGGGGCGTATAACACATGAGCACGTATGAAGACGTTAACTCAGTCTCTCTCACCAGCTGCTGTGATGTGTAGCTCTTATGGCCGCACTGGTGTGGGCATACATAAGTAAATGCTCAAGAGGCGCTAACATCGTCAGTCACATCAGAAGAGTGTGACATGTCGCTCTTATGGTCGCTCTAGTGTGGACTGTACATGGGGATATTTCTGAAGCTCTAACGTCGTCATTTACACCAAAACACCGTGAAGTGTAGCTCCTATGACCGCGTTAAACTGTGTACAGTAAATATTGTGTAACTAATGTTTCTATTTATTGCTCCATGGCCACGTGATTTTTCCCTTTAATATCTGCAGTTTGTTATCTTATAAGTTTAATATCTTACACATTCGTCCTTCATTGGTAATTTAAGACTTGTTATGCCATTAAGATATCCATGAGCGGGTCAGTGGTTGCGTTAAGGGCTTAAATTAAAGACATCCTTCCACACTCTGAAAACATCTATCAGTCAGGTCAACCAGACATGAACTGAGAGAATCGTTTCGTTGTTTGGGTGACAGTATAAGTCTAATTCTCTACCTCCTGGCGCCTGATAGTGGTTGAGGGGATTAACTCTCCCGCTGTGTGTTAGCGACCACCACCACTGACGTCCGTTTCCTCCCATCAGGAGGACTTCACATGCTACCTACTTCCTACCATTGAGAGGCCTTCACATGTTCTCTAGTTCCTGGTGTTTGGTGGTCCTTGGAGTTCTATCGTAATCACTCAACCTACCCTTCTCACTGTCTCTGTCTCTCCATCGATCGTGTCCATCGCCCTCAAGTTCTCTCCTTCGCCTCTCCTCCTTAGTACTTGTCCGAGGGAGATGTATATTTCGTCTGCTGAGAGAAAACGCCTTGTAATTCACTGCTGTATGACTGATGTAAAGAAGGGGGAAATTCTATATATATATTCAGGCTGACTCACACACTGCCAGACAGGGTTAGTTAAAGCTATCACCTTGGCGGAGATGACAGGAAATAATGACATGGCTGATGAGGTTGTATACCGTTAGGTTTGGTTAGATTAGGTTTGATTTGGTTAGATTGGGATTCAGTAAGATTGGTGCATGTTGGGATTGGGACCCATTTGGACTGGTCACAGATTGATGTTTCCAGAAGGTGGAGATAAACACAGTTAAATTGGAGTTCCGAGGGTGATGGCGGAGGGGGGGGTGGGGTAAGGAAAGGGAATAAGGTGCTCAAGTGTTGTCTCTGAATCTGGCACGCTTCCCGACACTTGGCAGCTGTGTTGCTCTCTCTCTCTCTCGGTTTCAGTACAGGGAAGGAGGAGAATGCTATATGTAGTGAGGAAAGGTAGCGAGTGACACGTTACTCGTGGCTGGCTTTTTTCAAGTCTTACCTGCAGGGGTGGCAGAAGGACGGAATGTCTCGAGTCTTGTAGCTAAAAATTGTAGCCTACTCTTTGTACTGTGTGTGTGTGTGTGTGTCACCAATTAGTTACGGTATACGGAATCATCCCCCTTAGCTGTCACAATTGTTACGTATAGTTGTATAGTTTAGTTTCCCCTCTCGGATCGTTTTTACCTTGAGCTAAGAGGGGGGTTTATTGTGCTGTGGATGAAAAGTGTGTGTTAGGTGGGAAATGTTGCATGTGTGTGTTTTGTTGTTGCTGTGGCTGTGATGGTTTCTGAAGGCTGGGTGACTTAGGGATGTGGTGTCTGTGAGTAAATTTGCAAATGAAATATCTCTCTCTCTCTCTCTCTCTCTCTCTCTCTCTCTCTCTCTCTCTCTCTCTCTCTCTCTCTCTCTCTCTCTCTCTCTCTCTCTCTCTCAATGATTCCTTCTTTTCTCCTCTTCATTCATCTTCCTCTTCTTTCTTCATCCCCAACACGTACAGTACAGTACAGTACAATACAACATAATGTGAGGACAAATTATCATAATATACATACAGTAAATATATGTAGCCTCTGTTAATAAAATAAAAGTTGGTTTACAAAGATTTGTTATGAGTTGTTTAAAAGTTAACTACAGTATGTAATTTCTTAGGGTACAGTAGAGTTACAGTTCGCAAGAGGCTTGATTCATAAGTCACTGTGTTAATGTAGGTATATTTAATAGTTATTTTGTAGTTAAATACATAATAATCTTTAGCGTGTGTTACAATAAGTTACTTTTCGTCTAGTAATCCCTTCTAGTCGTTTTCAGAAAATATATAAAGATACAGAGAAAACGTTCAACCTTTAGAGAATACTGTTGTAAATACTTATATATACCTTTGTTTACAGTACACTACGTATTTCTTTATATATTTAATGCTTTATCACTTATTTATCTTAGCGTTCTGAACTAAGGCTTTACAGTAGGTGTGTGTCTTGGTATATTTTGTGTTATCATGAATGGTTAAAACAGTACAGGCTGAACCATTGAAAGTTTGTATGCCGATTTTCCTGAATACAGTAATGTGTATCTATCTAGCTATCTATCTTGCTAGTACTAGCCCCCCTCACTCAGGTAGCAACACCCCCTCACCCAAATAGCAATTCCCCCTCACCCCCCAACACCCCGTCACCCTGGCAGCAACACCTCTTCACCTCGGTAGCAACACCCCCCCACCCTGACAACCCCCCCTCACCCTGACAACCCCCCCCCCTCACCCCCACCCCAACACATCACCTGTGGCAAAGGAAAAGACTTCAACCTACCTGGGGAAATCATCATTTTTACCCGTGATGACTGGATATCTTGGCCAGCTAAATATATCCCTCTTTTAGTGCATTTTAAAGGTTGTGTTTCTTCTGCTTGTTTGTTGAGTGGCCGCTGGAGCCTCTTATTGTACACCTATGTATAACTCGCTCCAAAAAGTATCTTTATGATTTTGTGTTAAACTATATGATCCAACGGACGAAGGGTTTTGAACAACCCTACCGAGACAACAGGAGTCACAGTGTTCATATTGAAATTCATCGGCCACTCCGTAAAGATACTTCCTTGGCGTGTGTGTGTGTACAGCGGGCGAACACATCGACGTATTCAGTACATCCATGCATGTTGTAAAGTTTGGTTCTTTGGGCATTTCACCACGTCCTAAGATCATGCACTTGATTGATTCTCATGAGTATTCCTCTGACCAATAAGATCCCGGGAATTATAGACATGATGATGTCCGTCTGTTCGTTTCTCTCTTAGGAATATTTGTCTACACAGTAATAAAAGTTGTGCTCTGATCATTACAACCAAATGTTATACCACTGTTCACACACACACACACACACACACACACACTTGGTATCTCTGGGAGGAGGGAGGTAAAGAAGCAGTGAGTCAGAATATGAATATGGATACAGTATTGTAGTCAATTAATATCAAGGAATTTTAGTCAAAAGTTTGTCGGAACGAAATTGAAAACGTTGCGATATTGGACTGTTATCGTCCTGGGGGTAAGGTTAAGTTAGGTAAGAGTAAGGTAAAGTTAGGTTCCTATAGGTTAGGTTAGGGTAGTGTAGGGTAAGTTAGGTCTTACACTTAAGTTAGGGTAGGTTGTTTAGGTCGTGTCTATATCATGGTCTGCTGCACGGATATAATTGGTACTGGTATGTATAAGAGTTAAAAGACCAGTAAAAAATGTGGTTGTAATGTGTAAACAATGCCAATAACAGTAGAAAAATAAACACAGTGACCATGCCTGAATCTATAGGACCAGGGGGGGGGGGGCAGGCGAGGGGTGGGAGAGGGAGGGGAAGGGACGAGCGAGAGGGAGGGGACGAGCAAGAGGGAGGGGACGAGCGAGAGGGAGGGGACGAGTGAGAGGGAGGGGACGAGTGAGAGGGAGGGGACGAGTGAGAGGGAGGGAATGGAGATATATATTGGTTAAAATTTGCAAATATAAAACGAAACCAACCAGAGTATTAGAGTACAATACCCGGCGCCATATCAACCCTCCACAGTTGGGTAAATAAATGACCTGAAAAATAAAAACAAGTGAGGATCAAGAGAGGATTCCGACCCCGTGTGTGTGTGTCTGTCTGTCACTTAGCGATATGGGCCACAACACTGTGACGGGGTTATGATCCTTTGATATATGGCATTTGATCCTTTTTTTGGGGGGAGGGGACCTGAGTGTTGTGTGTTTATTGCGCGTCTGTGGTACAAAGGCTTAAGACCCTGGTGGTGGAGGCTGTTGCGTTCGTGTGTTTTAGCAGTAGAAGAAGAAGAGAGATGTTTCGTGTCGTTCTATTGACAGTGTAACCGAGGTGAGCTCTT
Source organism: Homarus gammarus (assembly GCA_958450375.1). NCBI lineage: Eukaryota > Metazoa > Arthropoda > Malacostraca > Decapoda > Nephropidae > Homarus > Homarus gammarus. The sequence continues at coordinate 2,249,752 of CAUDMG010000533.1, forward strand.
ATGGGGGTTGACAGCAGGCCTGGGTATATCTCACACACAACCAGCCGGGCTATGTTTTATATAGGGGCTGTAAGTTGTAACCAAAGCGAGGTATTTCAGGATATCTTTTTAGAATTTACCTTCGTTTTATTGCCTAAAGAATCGTATTACTCAAAGAAAGTTTTATAGACATACATGTTTAGTACTCTCTCTCTCTCTCTCTCTCTCTCTCTCTCTCTCTCTCTCTCTCTCTCTCTCTCTCTCTCTCTCTCTCTCTCTCTCTCTCTCTCTCTCTCTCTCTCTCTCTCTTGGCCAGGTGGTTGTAATAGAGGGGTGGTCTTAATAAACACACGACGACCATCACACCTGCACTATAAATATTTCAGGCTAATGAACTGACATGACATAAAATTTGATCACACTCGAATGACAATTATGGGATCACCTGGAGATTAGCTCCCCACCCCATCAGGTCATTATTCTTTTGATGATTAAACACGTCAATGTTACCTTTGGGGGTTTGGGTTAAGTTGGGTTAGGTTAAGTTAGTATTAGGTTAGGTTAGGTTAGGTTGAGTTAGTATTAGGTTAGGTTAGGTTGAGTTAGTATTAGGTTAGTTAATCTTAAGGTGAAATAAACTGTGGGGGGGGGCTAATCTTCAGGTAATCTTATTAGTTTTAATCCACTATCTAGGGGGGGGGGATGTTTTATAAGGGTCGTGTCTATTTTAGGTCATCGGTAGTACAGTAATTAGGGGAATATGACGCAGGATAAAGAGACAATTTGGACAACACATTATGTTCTAGCACGTAGATAATTACCCTTTATGGTGTGTTTAAAAATTGTGTAACCCCAGGGTGTATTGGCGTGGGCGGTGGGGGGGGGGGGGGGTGTGTTGAATTTGGTGTGTGTGGGTGGGTGGGCTGTTTGGTGTGTAACAGGGTGTCTGTGTGTGTGGTGGGTGTAGTGTTTGGTGTGTAACAGGGTGTGTGTGTGTGTGTGGTGGGTGTAGTGTTTGGTGTGTAACAGGGTGTGTGTGGTGGGTGTAGTGTTTGGTGTGTAACAGGGTGTATGTGTGTGTGTAGAGTTTGGTGTGTAACAGGGTGTGGGTGTAGTGTTTGGTGTGTAACAGGGTGTGTGTGGTGGGTGTAGTGTTTGGTGTGTGGTGTGACAGGGTGGTGTAAAACAGTCACCTAAAACTTACTCGTGGATTTACAGCACGGTGTGTTTGTGTGTGTGTTGCCTTACCTCCACAACACACCACTAACAACCTACAACACACGCACCAGAGTCGGCCATTTAGGTTGTCTCAAGAATTTACTGTGTGACCTGGACTTAATACACACACACACACACACGGTGAGTAATCTTGTTATGTCTGTTTCTAGAGTGTCTTGGTGGAATGGGTAAAGTGCTATCCTCCTGGCCTAAGGGTTTCTTGTGAGAAGCACTCCCAAGTCCACCCAGTTGAAAGTGGGCACCAATTTTTTTTGTTCACAGTTGGGGGAGTGAAGGAGGTCGAGTGCAGTGGGGTGGGAGGGACGTTTACTGTATGGTAAGTCGTGTCTGTTCATCTGTCTGTACTGAATTAACTTTTCTTCAGTATCTCTGGAAGGGCATCATCTGTTATTGTCGATAAACAGATTAATATTCATAAAAAATTTTTTTTATAATAATAATAATAAAATAAAATATTATTTATATTAAAAATAGAAATGATTAATAATAATAATAATAATAATAATAATAATAACAATAATAATAACAATAATAACAGAGCATCGTAAAAACAATACTGTACCTTTTTTATATGAGCTACCAATGTTACCAGAGATAAATTAGGTTTAAGTATGACAAGCTGTAATAGTGGCAGTGATAGTAAAGTACCATAAATATACTGTATATTGTAACCTGTTGAAGCTAGAGTGTATGTGTGAAGATATGGTTATGGGGTGCTGGACAACACTATATCGCTCCACAATGATGGCGCCACGATTGGATGGTGGTAAGAATGGCGCTACATTGAGATGGTGGTTGTGGGAGATGGCGCAGATGATGCTGGTGGTGCTGCTGGTACGCTTATTTTTTCCACTTCTCTTTTTTACTTTCCAATTTTCTTTTATTTTTGTTTTTGTTTTTTTCCGTTCTTCTGTTCTAGTGTTGTCGTTGATTTGTGTGTGTGTGTGTGTGTGTGTGAGAGTCTGTCCACTAACAAGGTACCCCACAAACAAGGTGGTCCACAGACAAGGGTGTCGGTGTCAAATGAGGAAAACGAAGTGCCTGGCTGGTGGGGGTAACTGGGCTGTCGTTGTTTACCTCCTACATGGGTTCTCTGGCTGGCCTCAGCGGGTGGGTGACGCTTCTCCTGTGGGGGTTCGTCTTCGTTACTGCCACACTCTTGGGCAAGTCTCAGTGTCTTTGATCCACTCCGCAGGGCTCGGTTTCTCTACCCAGAGGTTCGGTTAGGTTAGATAGATCCCCAGGTGTGATACACCCTAACCTAACCTAACCTTTTAGTATTGGGGCTTCTTCCTAATAGGTCACAGTCTTAATACATCCACAAACCTAACCTAACTTAACCTAAATTTGGGGATTGTGAACCACTAAGATTAAGGTAAGGTTAAGTCAGGTTGAATTCCCTTAACTAGTTGGAAAACGTTTACTGTTGGGAAAAAAAAAGTTTGTACAAAATGATTCAATAATGTTGGATCAGGGAGAGGGATCATGTTCTCGAGGACTGCTGGTGGAAGGGTCATCCCCAGTAGGGCCCGTAGTGGTGACCTTGGTGGAAGGACCATCGCCAGTAGAGCCCGTGGTGGTGACCTTGGTGGAAGTACCATCGCTAGTAGGGTCCGTGGCAGTGGGTCGGTTACGAAGAAGTTTCCTAGTCGGGTTGGCGATGTTCTGGATGGTAAGACTGTCGCTAGGAGAACCTATGGAGACGGGAGGAATAATTTCAATATTATTCTTGTCTTTGGGGACAGTAGGCGGTGACGAAGAGGGGTCGCTTTGTGACATGATGTTCACCACGATGTTTTGATCCCTATCGGGTGAAGAGCCATTTTTCTCAGCCTCGGGTCTTCGGTAGCGGATCAAGGGGCGATTCATGGGATAGAACGCGCTGCTGTGGTTCTGGTCGCCCGCTGTGGGGATGACGAGCACCCATAACACATCGTGGTAACATGCCAGGTATAATTTGAGGAAGTGGTTGGGGTCGGTGATGCTGGGCAGAAAGGCAGGCAATAAAGAGTCCCCGTGGAGGCTACTGGTGTCACCCGTGTGTGTATCCCAGGTGCTGTCGTACCACACGGTGAACCTCCGTTCGCGTTGAAGCCCCAAGACAGTCAAGAGTCCAGGAGGCTTTTCCGTCACCACTAAGTAGCGGTTAGACGTCTCGTCCTTCCACCGGCCAATCACCGAGCAGTCGGGTACCCCCTCAGGGTAGCCTGCCAACAGTTCCACTCGGGTCATCAAAAACAACACCGACAATGACAAGAGCCGAAACATTTCTTCTGCGAAATTTTTAATTTTTGTTTTGAATAAGTTAGTATAAAATTTTCAGTAGCAAAAGCCAAACATAACAAATTTTAACTGTCACATTAGGAGATGATTACTATGTTGTAGGGGTAGGTTAGGGTAGGTGGTGATTACGTTGTGTTACGGATAAGTTAGGCCATGTGAGGATGATCGGAAATGACCTGTTGTGAACGAGTCTGAAAATGTCGGATTTGAAGACCAGATTCCACTGTTACTTAACTAGAGGGTGACAGTGTTAAGGCAGACGTCCACGTGAAGATTTGGAGGGAAGGTGTGCGGAGGGAGTGAGATGGAGGGAAGGTGTGCGGAGGGAGTGAGATGGAGGGAAGGTGTGCGGAGGGAGTTAGATGGAGGGAAGGTTTGCGGAGGGAGTTAGATGGAGGGAAGGTGTGCGGAGGGAGTGAGATGGAGGGAAGGTGTGCGGAGGGAGTGAGATGGAGGGAAGGTGTGCGGAGGGAGTGAGATGGAGGGAAGGTGTGCGGAGGGAGTTAGATGGAGGGAAGGTTTGCGGAGGGAGTTAGATGGAGGGAAGGTGTGCGGAGGGAGTGAGATGGAGGGAAGGTTTGCGGAGGGAGTGAGATGGAGGGAAGGTGTGCGGAGGGAGTTAGATGGAGGGAAGGTGTGCGGAGGGAGTTGAAGTACTAAACTGGTCTGCATTATATACTGATGCTTCTTGTTGTGCGTGTTATAATTTGGTCAAGCGGGGGAGATAAAATAGTAGTCTGGTGTGCTCCCTCCCCTCTCCCCCTCCCTCCACTCTCCCCTTCCCTCTCCCTCTCCCCTCTCCCTCTCCCTCTCCAGACACATAAGAAGAACTATTTTTCAAGGATGAGAGATTTAGATAACTCCAGGTAGCTCCGTTTTTCTCTCCCCTCGAGTCTTTTGCTGGGAAGAATATAAAATAAATGATATGTTGGTGGTTACGTGATGTGGCGGTGATATTGGTGTGTGTGGTGTGTGTGTGTGTGTGTGTGTGTGTGTGTGTGTGTTACCGCAGTTTTGAAGATAGTTATTGAAATGTTGTAGGGAGTGTGCAGGTGGCCTAGAGAATGGTTGTACACTATCTACTGTCCCGGCCCTTTATAGTAGCTAGATTTGAGCCTTGAATGGCCCTCGGAAATGTGAGATGAAAGTACGTTTGATTTATTCTCAAGCGCAGTTTAGAAATTACATCAGAATTAACACTGAGACTCTAGCTTTACTTGATATATTCACTTAACATCTATTGGTGTCATATTATATCTTTAGGGTGTGTCTTGTGTCAGTAATGTTGTGTCAAATGTCAGTAGGATGTGTCATGTGTCAGAAGGATGTATTATATTTCAGTAAAATACATAAAACAGACATTTCAGTCTGTATTTCTGTAAAGTATCAGGGTTGTGGTGGGATTTGGAAAGAGGGAAAGGAGTCAGGGAATAATGGGAGCGTCAGCAAGTGTCAGCTCACGTCAGGAAGGAGGCTGCAGGGTGGAGGAGGGAGTCAGCATTCGACTGTCAGCAAATGTCCAACGAGTATCGGGATTTAGCTCAGGAAACATTTATTTTTATATATTCTGAATCATTATGTGCGCTCCTGTGTACGGTACATGTCTGGTATTACGTACACGTACCCGGTACACACGTTTACTATGGGAAATACTCACAGGTTACGAATGCATTTAGGTGTAATACTCACATGTACTGTACGTGAATATGTGCAGTGTACAACGCCAAGCACACACACACACACACACACACACACACACACACACACACATTTTTAATAGTTACTTGACATGATCCGGCGACCCGGAGGTAAGGGCCAGATTAACTGTATTTAAGTCACTGTGTACATCCTCGTCCTGCCCAGATAAGAAATGATCTCCCATCAAACTTCCCGACGCCAGCAACTTTTAAATCCAGCTTACCGGAAGTCCTCAGGGTGTGTGGTGATGGGAACGAAGGATGGTGGGAATGTGTAGTGGGAATCTGAATGTGTTGAGGTGTGGCGTGGTGGGAATGTGGATGTGCAGAGGTGAGGGGTGATGGGAATATTCTTGGAATGTGATGGACAATATTTAGTGACGTTCACCTTGACAGCGTGAGGCATCTACCTAACACGTTAACCTTGACTCTTAGAATACCTTCACCTAGAGTCCTGGGACACGTTCACCTAGAAAACACATTCACCTGCAGCTAGACAACTTAAAAGAGGTTCACATAGAAAGCATGAGGGGGTGGGGGAGGGGGGCATCTAGCTGAAGTCATAATCACCTTCTTACTGTTGGCAACTTTGGCTCGGCCTCAAGTCTTGTACTCATTAAAAACTTTGACTGTCTTATCAGGCTGGGTTTTTTAACTTTTAATTATTCTCTAATGAGATAAATCGAGCAAGTTTGTAAAAGTTGTGAAAGCAGCACTTGTGAACCCCAGGTCTTAATCTTGGAGAGGGGAGGCAGGGGCTGTTTCTGTCCTGATCTATCTATCTATCTATATCTTTCTATCCCCACCACCACCATCATCACTATACTATCAGCACAAGATGGAGCCTTTGGTATTGGGGTCGACGTGCAGCACAAGATGAAGCATTAGTTCACAGAGGCACGAGACCACAGCTGCCACAAGAATGATGCCCAGGTCAAAAAATTTTTCCCCTTATCCATCTGAACTTTCTGCACCAATCCCGACAAGTTGAAATTGTGTGTTGAGGGACAGGTGGTGAGGGAGGGAGAGAGGGGGCAAGAGGTTGTGGGAGACCATTAAAAAGGTGGTGAGTGGCAAGAGGCTGTTGGAGAGACCATGAAAGGGGGTGAAGAGGGGCAAGAGACTGTGGGAAAGAGACCGTGAAAGGGGTGGTGAGGGGCAAGAGGCTGTTGGAGAGACCATGAAAGGGGGTGATGAGGGGCAAGAGACTGTGGGAAAGAGACCGTGAAAGGGGTGGTGAGGGGCAAGAGGGTGTGAGGTGTGTGTTTGTAGAGGGTGTGAGCGTGTGTGAGTGTGTGTGGGAGGAGGTCATATCACCCTCCCATCCCCGGCAGGAAATACCACTGAGGGTGTGAGGGGGGGGGGGGGAGGGAGGCACAACATTGGGTCAACTTGGTAAACTTTTTGATTGAGTGGGCCATCAGACGGACGCCGCGACCCACAACACGCCCGGCCCACAACCCTTGGCTGAGTTAATACTGGAGTTTTCATCGCTCGTTCGGCCGAATAGTATGAGAGAGAGAGAGAGAGAGAGAGAGAGAGCGTTATTACAATATCTTTCTGACCACAATTTCTCGCACCACTTCCCCTGGTGCGTCCATATTATGTTTTGTTTATTATTATGTCAACGTGAGTTTATGTCTCCTCTCCCTCCTTCCTTTCCTCCTCTCTTTTTACACTCCTTCCCTCCCTCTTCTTACATCCCTACTCACTCCCGCACACTCTTCCCTCCCTGACTCTCACACTCCCTCCCCTCACTTTAATCTCGCCTCCTACAATTATATTTTACATTCCTCCTGTTATTTCCTCTTGTTTATTTTAACATTCATGCCTTTCTCTCCCCCTCCCATGTGTGAGTTTTATTTCTCTCTCTTTCTCTCATTTTCTCTTCGCGTTGTGTTCTCTCTCTCTCTCTCTCATTTTTCATTATGTGTGAGAGAGAGAAAGAGAGAGAGAGGTTATGTGTTGTGAACTTGATCTTTAATGAGTCACTCACAGGCTGTTAAGGTTCACATAATGTTGTTATTTCTCTCACTTACATCGGCCATGTTATTCCCCCCCCCCCCCCACGTACCTCTTATAATATATTCATGTGTCTATTATACCACACACACACACACACACACACACACACACACACACACACACACACACACACACACACACAGATCACAGTATGACGTATTTACTAACAGTTCAGGGATGGTGATTTTAATTTTCTATGAATGATTCTTTCACCCACTCACTCATAATTGATTGGATCAGGTCAGTGTTATGAAGTGTCCAATAGCTGATCCTTAATGAGCATATCAGGCGTTAAGTGTACCTGGAGAGACGTGTTAATTAGCAGGTACTGTATATATATATATATATGTTGAAAGCTGTATTCAGAATATTCCCGGGATAGATGACATTGTCTGCCTATATAATCATCGATGGTTTTAATGGACTCCTGCCTACTCGATATGGCATCATGGAGTCAAGGTTTAGCTAAGTCTCAATGTAGTCCTTAAACTGTAGACTGTGACCCTATGTAGCCCAGACGCTGTAGACTGTGACCCTATGTAGCCCAGACGCTGTAGACTGTGACCCTATGTAGCTTAGACGCTGTAGACTGTGACCCTATGTAGCCCAGACGCTGTAGACTGTGACCCTATGTAGCTTAGACACCTTGGACTTTGCCCCTCGTGTCCTCAAAGTTAACACCTGACAAGTTTTTAATTAAGTATAAGCACGGAACTTCATGTTAAGTTTAAAACCCTGCACTTTCATATTCATCTGGGGGGGTTAAGGTGTTTGAGAGAGAGATTCAATTTCGCGTTTGTTTATTTTATTTCGTCTATATTTGTTCTCAACCATTTAATTCCTTTTTTATTTAATTCATATAATTTCGTCTTTCTTTCATTTTATATCATCTTTTATTTATTTACTTTTCGCAATTTTAGTACGTTAGATGGAGGTTTCGCACACAACAAACCTCGATATAACGGACTGTACTCTCCTATAAAGTCCGTTAAATCGAGTTTGTTCAGTAGTACGAGGAGGACGTTACACCTGGCAGCAGCTCGTCATTAGTTAACACCACCTCCCCTCTCACCTGTGTTGAAGGCTTATACCTGCTGGTCTTGTAAGGTCCTCTCCTCTGCTCTCCGGGAGGTCATTAGCGTGATTGAACTCGGAGGGAGAGAGGTCGTCGTGAATCCTTCCTGTTAAAAAAGATTGACATCCACCTGAAGATTTAACTTGACTAAACCTGACCCAGCTCGCCCCTCCCTTCCCAAGTCATCTCATTTCACCTGTTGATTAAGTTTATATATATCCTAATGCTACCTGGTGGGGGGTTAGATTAAGTTTTCTTAGGATAGTTTAGGTTAGTTTAGGATAGGTTAGGTTAGTTTAGAATAGGTTAGGTTCGTTTAGTATTGAGCTTGTGGTCGAGGTCTCAAAAAATATCTATACGGTAGCCTATAGGATGAGAGAACCCCTCTCTCTCTATAGTATATGATAAACAGTCACATTACATATTCTCCGCCATCTTTGTTTCAGTATTTGCGTAGGAGACCCAGGTAAAAGCGTTTCTACACCACCGGCAGATTTTTCTTTAGGGGGTGAGGGGGGTAGAAGAAGACGGAGGGAGGGAGAACTCAACAATGCAAAACTGTGAGATCCGTAAACCTTAACCCAGAGCCAGGAGGACGATATCTCTCGGTCATAGATCCGTTTTGTGGGATGGTTGGCTTTGATGTTCCATTGGTGTGTGTGTGGGGGGGAGGGAGGAGGACTTACTGCTGCAGTCCGGCTTATGTGAAGTTGGTTGAGTTATCTTGTGTGGTATCCTCCTGCTGCTGCTGCTGCTGCATGCTGATATTCTTGTGGTGGTGGTGGGGGGAAGGGAGGAGGTATTGGACTGATGATACTGCGCGCGTGTACCTTCACATACACAACACATACATACATAAAAGATACACACACACACACAACACATACATACATACATAAAAGATACACATACACACACACACACACCTACACACATACACGCACACCAAGGAATCACATGATGTTTACAAGGGAGGTGGAAGATAGAGTTAAGGGAGGTAGCTCTCGTCTATAGCTCCACGCATGCATACTTACACACACTTCAGCCGCCACTGAGAACATTGTGACGGTACTCTTGAACTGTTGTGGTTAAAGGTCGTCCCCTCGTGGTTAAAGGTCGTCCTCTCATGGTGATCCTTTCGTCATTAAAGGTCGTCCTCTCATGGTCATTCTCTCGTGGTTAAAGGTCGTCCTCTCATCGTTAAAGGTCGTCCTCTCATGGTGATCCTTTCGTCATTAAAGGTCGTCCTCTCATGGTCATTCTCTCGTGGTTAAAGGTCGTTCCCTCGTCATGGGATGGTCGTGAGTCACTCCACGGTGTCCAGGAACCAATCACAAAATGGCCAGGACGCACCGTAATCAACAAATGGTGAAGGAAGCTACCTGAAGGGGAAGGGAGGGCATGGGAGGAGGAGGAGCGTAGAGGGAACAGTAGCAATACAGAAAGGGAGAGGATGAAAAAAGTAGAGGAAGGGAAGGGGAGGGCAGAAGGTGAGGAGGAGAAGGATATGGAAGGAGGAGCAGCAAATAGAGAGAAAGAGACGATGAAATATGAAAAATAAAATAATATGTGCGGTTTTGGTGTTTCGTGTAAAAATTAAATCAAGTTTCAGTAATAATAATCAGAAGACAGGTAAGTTTTTTAATGAGAAAAGTCGAGGCACCGCGAGACCACCTGGGGAAGGCGCTTAAGAAGTGGGGGGAGGGGGTCAGTGGCACCACGTGAGCCCCCCACCCCGTCCTCTGTCACCCCTGAATTTGCCACTGATAAATCATCTTGGTAGGTCTTTTAGATTCGCAATTTCACTCGCAAGGTTAATAAATGTCGTACAGTTATTAGCCATGACAGATTATGGCGTAGCAATGTGTTTATCTGTTAATTCAAAGGTAATTCAAACTTATCTAGACATTCTATTACAGGCACGAGAGCTTTGATCCAGCTGACGTCACACTCAACCTTCTTCTGTACTCTAAGCTCTTCAACTGACGTCACGCTCAATCATCTGTTCCAACAAGCTCTTCTGAAATGACGGCCAAGCATCTCTTTCTCAACTAACGTCACACTCGCCCATCTACTCCAGTTGGTAAGTGTCACTATCTAGTTTATTTATTGCAGCAATACATTATTATAACAGCGAATGGCAATGTAATTAATCGCCTTTAACTTTCAAGGTTATATTATGCAACATTTTCTCTCTCTCTCTCTCTCTCTCCCGTTTTGCAACATTCAACTATCACAAAAAGGCTGTGTGTCAAAGTGTTAATCGCTTCAGCAGCTATAATTATTTAATTTCATTCGCTAGCTTATTTTTTTGCAGTGTTAAGGTATTTATACACTGCAAGAGCCAGGATGAGCCATTTGCATCCTTTTACCCTCGAAGACACAGTTTGTTGGAATGCCTGTCTGTCTAGCTGTCTGTTAGAATGCCTGTCTGTGTCTGCTGAAATGCCTGTTTGTCAGAATACATGTCTCATCTGTCAGAATGATTGTCTCTGTTAAAGTCTTGATGTTCGAACTGTAACTTGTGTTCCCATGAGCCAATGATCAGAATAATATAAGTTACTCCCCGGGCCCCCATCCCCAAGGACAGAGTGAACTTCCAATGGCTTTTGCAGTGTCTGGGTCAAAGGTCAGAGGTCAAGGTCATTGTTGTACCAGCCGGCTGAGGAATTATCCGAGAAATTTTACTGCAACTTTATTTTTATTTTAATCATCGTTTGTCGGCAATGTCTAACCTGAACCGTCCTTGCTCTTCAGATAAAAGTATAAAGTATATTACTGTTTTAGAATCTGAATAGCTAAGAATATTATAGGAGCTGTTCTCTCTCTCTCTCTCTCTCTCTCTCTCTCTCTCTCTCTCTCTCTCTCTCTCTCTCTCTCTCTCTCTCTCTCTCTCTCTCTCTCTCCACTTCCTCCAGAGTTCCTCCTTGATGGTGATGTTGTATACCTCTCAAGGTTCACCTCCAGACATCAATGTAGATTTGATATTGTTTTTAAATTATTATCATCATTATTGTCATTGTTGTATTCATTATCATCGTCATTATTATTACCATTATCAGTATCATAATTATCGCTTCTCATTATCATTGTTATATATATTGTCATCATTACAGCCCATGTTTTGAATATTTTCAAGGTCGGGGAAACTTTTACACACCCCATTTATAATCTTCCATCCAATCCTGTCAAAGAAATTCCCTCGGCTGGGCGATGTTGTGTGTGTGTGGGGGTCTCTCACTCTCCCTCCTCCCCCCCAGCAGGATCAGTGAGGACAAATGAACAAAGTTTTAAAAGATCCGGGTTACAATGATCATTATTTCACTCAATGGGAATCACCGCGATGGGTCTGTGTAATGAATGACACACAGATGACTATTATTTTTTCCTTCAACTCGATGAAAAAGATAGAAGGAAGGTTTTAGAGAATGATGGTGGTAAAGTAATTATTATATTTTCCTTGTTATTATTGGTGTTTTTATCTGATTATTGTTTTTGTGTCATTGTTATTATCGATTTTGTTTACTTGATATATAATTTTTGGTTGTTTCATTGTTGTTGTTACGAGTATTTGATTATTCTATTTATTTTAGTCAATATTGTCTTTGTTATCGTTTTTGTTAATTTGTATTATTATTATCGTGTTTATTATATATTTTTTTATCATTCCCATCATTGTTTTGTTTAATTTTCGTCACTATTAACCTTTTCATTATCTCCCTTCTCATTATTATATCGTGTATTAATTATTAACCTATTTATTATGTCTCTTGTTATTATTTTCGTTGTTAATATCATCATCATCTTCTCATTATCTTCTCATTATCATTATTATTATAGCCGCTCTTGTCCCCCAGGTAGCGAGCACAGCCGGTATAGGTGGAGGTGTCAGGTGGCCACTCAAGCTAATGGTGTCACTCTGCCAGGGGTGAGGGAGGGCCATGAGGTCCCTCCGCCCGGGGTGAGGGAGGGCCATGAGGTCCCTCCGCCTACCTACAGTCATGTGAGTGTTTGTTAAATTTGTGTGTATATATTTTATGCATTTTTTTCAGGTTGAGATGAAGGTTAGATTCCTCCAGTTTATTTCACTTATTGATTATATATGTATTATGTATGAATTTATGTATGTATGAATGTATGTATGTTTGTTTGTATGTAGTATGTGTGCATGTATGTATATATGACGTCGCCTATCATGACGCTCGTCTCTGCTGTTTCATATCACAATATTTGGATGAAGTCAATAAACTAATAGAGGAGAAAAAACGAAACCCGAGCATTCTCTTTGTTGGGGGGGCAGGGAGGGCGGGGGGAGTAGGGAGGGGGGCAGGGAGAGAAGGAGGGAAGGGGTCAGGGAGGGAGGGAGGGAGGGGTCAGGAAGGGATAGGAGGGCAGGGAGGGAGGGAGGGATAGTCTCTCTTTGTCTCCTAACTGGAAAACAATTATTCAGGAGTGATGGACCGAGAGACGACTGGGTGAACGTTGGGTAAATTAAGATATCGTAGGGGGTGAAATTTTTTTTTTAAACCACAAATAAAAACCGTCACTAAAAACAATAAATAAATAAAAAATCTTCTCTATCTGTTATGGTATTTTTATGTAGTGACGTCAAGTATAAATAAAATATTAAGAAAAGTACAAAGAAAAAAGAGAAATAAAAGACCACCAGCTGATGATATTTTAGTTGATTTTATTTGACATTTTTGGTATTTGATTTTAATTTATATTTTTCATTCGGCTTATCTTTCGGGAGTTAATTTAGTGTGTGTGTGTGTGTGTGTGTGTGTGTGTGTGTGTGTGTGTGTGTGTGTAAAAAAGAAAACAAAATCCGAGGGAATTAATTAAAAATAAACTTGATAATCTCGTGTGTGGGAACAAATACAGTGAAACCTCTATTTAACGGACTATAGGAGAGAAACGTCCTATATATCGAGGGTTCGTTAAATGTGACCCCCCCATCACTAGTTATTAATATGGAAAGAAGTCCGTTATATAGAGGTTTCACTGTCCGTTATATGGAGGTTTCACTGTACAGCCAACTCGGTGAAAATTATCAACAAACAAATTTAATAAAAAAGTGTATGGTACAAAATAACGTCACATAACTCAGTATATATATATATATATATACTATATATATATATATATATATATATATATATATATATATATATATATATATATATATATATATATATATATATATATATATATATGTGTGTGTGTGTGTATTTTCATCTCTTTGGTTCAAATACGTGTGTGTGTGTGTTTAATGCTTTTATATAGGAGTGTATTGAATAAAGGGTGGTGGAAGTGTGGTAGTGGTGGTGGTGTTGGTGAGGGTAGTGGGGGAGGGTGATGGTGGTGCTGGTAGGGGTAGCGGGGTAGTGTGATGGTGGTGGGGGGGGGGGTAGTGGTGGTGAGGTGGTAGTGATGGTAATGGTAGTAGTGATGGTGGTGGGGAGGGTAGTGGTGGTGAGGTGGTAGTGATGGTAATGGTAGTAGTGATGGTGGTGGGGGGGGTAGTGGTGGTGAGGTGGTAGTGATGGTAATGGTAGTAGTGATGGTGGTGGGGGGGGTAGTGGTGGTGAGGTGGTAGTGATGGTAATGGTAGTAGTGATGGTGGTGGTGAAGAGGTAGTGATGGTAGTGGTGAGGCTTGTTCCACTGTCAAACTGCCCTTTATATTCTATTGTGATTGTCTTCCCCTCTTTTATGTACAACAATTGGCGTCAACAATAGTTAAAAGTCCAGGTGTGGAAGTTGTAGGTGATTTTATTTTTTATTAAATTTTTTTAAGTCGTTTTTATTTTTTATTTATTTTTTATACGTCAATCTGTTGAATAATTATTAAATTTTTTGTCACGTGTGTGTGTGTGTGTGTGTGTGTGTGTGAGGTCAAATTAATAATTAATTAGTCTCACCTGTGGTTGCGTCTTGATGATAATTATAATGTTCCTGGTAAAAATTAATTCGTTTCTTCACTTATCAAAGTTTCTAGTAAATTCTTAACCATTTTCTCACCTAAGATAAATAATTGATTTGTTCAGTTTTGTAAACTAAATTTTCTTTTTAGTAATTTTGTGGATGTTAAAAATAATTGTTCATTTCTCTCTTCATCTAACGGACCCTCGATATAATAGACTTTTCACTTTTATATAGTTTATTAGATGGAGGTGTCACAGTTAACGAACCCTCGGTCTTTCTTCTCCATATAGTGTTGTCCGTTTAATGGAGGTCTCACTGTATACATGTATTCTGGAGGAAAAACATGACTTAATACAACCACCCAATGGGCTATAATGGTCGTGGTGTTGACCGTCACGCGGCGAGATATTGCGAGATTATGCGAGGCTGTGACGTCAGAGTGTTGATTCAGGCGAGGCAATACTAACGAGGCAATTATGAGAACTGACGAATACTGCAGTGAATATGGCGGGTCTGATCGAGGGGCTATTAAGAGGTGATGGTGGTGGTAGTGGTGGAGAGGTGATGGTGGTGGAGAGGATGATGGAGATGAGGCTAATATAGAGATGGAAGATGATGAGGATGATAACCTAACCTAACTTAACTTACTTAACCTAACCTAACCTAATCTAATCTAATATCATGCAAAAACTATTGTAGAGATAACTTTTGACGCATCTGTTTGCCTGTTGTGATACACTGTAAAATCCCTTATTTAAGAGCCACAGTGGGTGTAGTAGAGGGTGTGGGCATACTGTGTAGTAGAGGGTGTGAGGATGGGTGGGTGGGTGTGAGGGTGCGGGTGTAAGGTGTAGTACAAGGTGTAAGGGTGTGGGTGTAGTAGAGTGCGTGGGGTGGGTCTGTTCGGCGTCAACTTGATTATATCTTCGTCTTTGTACAATCATCGTTGACGAACTCGGTAATATGAACAGACGAAGCACTAACGATGGCTCCTCCCTCAATAACGATGGCTCCTCCCCCAATAACGATGGCTCCTCCCTCAATAACGATGGCTCCTCCCTCACTAACGATGGCTCCTCCCTCAATAACGATGGCTCCTCCCTCAATAACTGTATTCTCTCGGGACGGTGTATCTATCTGATGAAGGGAGTGTGGTGACAGGAGTTCATTTGTGGTCACGTTAGCGCTTTTTTAATAAGATTAGACACCTGCTTATTTCACCTGATGATTAAAAACAGATGCAAACCTAACCTAACCTTTCCTTCCCTTACCTCCCCTCATGAACCTATCCTAACATTCATGACTACAGTAACACCTTACTCGCGGTCATCACATTATACAAGGGGTTGAACGAAGACTCTCTCTCTCTCTCACTATGACGGACACACACCAACTATCTCCAAATGTCTTGTGATAAACAGAAACGAGAGGGAAGACAGTGACGCCCCACCACCTGGAGTCATATGGACTTTCACCATTGGAAAAAAAATCTTATATTGCTTGGGAGTTTATCAATGTTGGAGGGAGGAGTAAAGGCTAGCCTATAGTATCTGCTGGAATAAAGGCTAGCCTATAGTATCAGCTTAAAAGAGAACTTGTGAGGTAAGACAGATGGAGGAATTTGAGGACCTACCTGACGTAATTGGCCACAAGTGATCCAGGTAGGAGGAAAAAGGTGAGGGTAATTAACCTGGTCGCCTCCGGTCATGGTAAGTTACGGTTGGGTTAGGTTCAAGACAAGAATTGATGACCTACTCTCATATGTATTTGAATTAGCAGTTCTTTAAGGTGTGGCCTCGAGACGGCATCAACGAGGGAGGAACAGCTTGAGTGCGGGTGTCCTTGTGAGACGGAGTTTGCAAAGTGTACGGCTCAGTGGGAGTGAACTTGTTCAATCTTGTTACCGGGTCGATGATAACCTTGCCAAGTGTGTGTGTGGAGGGTGGGGGGGTGGGTTGAGAGTGTGTGTGAGGGGAGCGTCGTATGTGTGAGTGAGTGAGTGGATGAGTCACGTCTCCAGTAACTCCTCGCTAAGCTTGTCACTTCACCTGGTCCTCTTAAAATTGGCCCCGTGTTGCCCGAAAGTCTTGCGTTATTATAAAAGTTTCCGATAATCTTGTTTGTGAGCGACACAGGTCGATGGTGGCGTCCTGCTCTGCTCTTCACTAAGGATCTTCACCATGCTAGAATTATTCCCTATAGTCTTGGTAATTAACATTGGCCGTCACTGATGTTAAAATCGTACACTGCTTTATTTAACATTTGGTAACCTAACCTAACCAAACGAAACTAAATGTTACTTAACTTAACCGTCGTTATTATATGTATTGTTAATTTTATTATTATTACAAGTACAGTCCTGTTATTATTAAAAAAGGCACACACACACACACACACACACACACACACACACACACACACACACACACACACACACACACACACACACACTAGGGACAGCAAGAAGGGTGCTGCCTGTACACACACACACACACCAGCGGCATGTGTGAGTGACGGTCAGGAAATTACCAAGTGCTGGGGATTGTGTTCACTGACGGGGCCTTTGTGTGATAGTGGTGGACAGTGTGTGTGTGTGTGTGTGTGTGTGTGTGTGTGTGTGTGTGTGTGTGTGTGTGTGTGTACAGAAAGGACCCCCCCCCTTCCCTTCAAACTTACAAATATACAAATAAAAACATGTAAGACACACAAACTCTAAAGTTATAAATACATTTGGCTTCAACTTTATTTATTAATTTATTTATGTATACGAAGGACTAAAAGCCAGAATGAGTTACTGACAAGACCAACCGATAGTGATAGATGTGTATAGTGTGTTGGCAGCTACGGGAGGGAGGGACGTTTGCTGTAAAAAAAACAAAATATAGGATTACAGCTCCATGGTAAAACACGTTGTGGTTTATTGTTTTATTTATTATTTTACACGTGGTCAGTGACGTAAGAGTTGCTGTAAAAGAATTGATGCAAAATAGTTGGTGTAAAAGAATTGGTGTAATTGAGCTGGTGGAAAAGAGCTGAAACATAGGACTGGAATAAAAGAGCGTGTACCAAATGGCATAACAGAGATAACATAAAAGAGCTTCTATATCCGGAGACTTCTACAGCATATGGGGCAGTAACAGGAGCATCTTGGAGGGGGGGGGCGTCATCTGTAGGAGGCGACACAATCTCCCGCTGAGAGAGAAGTGACAGATCGGCGGCTGTTGACCCGAGTTTATTAAGTCACAAAGACGGAGATGGGCGGACCACCTGGCTCGAATGGGCGGGGGAAAGGTTGGCTCTAAAAAAAACTTTGGGCGTGGGTGTGGTGGAGCCACAGAGATGGGTTGGTCATGGTGGAGTGAGCGTGATGGAGCCACAGAGATGGGTTGGACATGGTGGAGTGAGCGTGATGGAGCCACAGAGATGGGATGGTGATGGTGGAGTTGGTGTGTGGGCGTGATGGAGCCACAGAGATAAGTTGGACATGATATGAGTGTGTGTGTGGGGGGAGGTGGGCGTGATGGAGTTGCTAAGATGGTGTGGTCAGCTTGTAGATGTGGTCAGGCTGTAAGTGTGATCATTCTGTGGGTGTGGTTAATCTACAGGTGTGACTGTTGGTTGAGGGTGAGTAATTAATTCACCTGGCGACACATCCTCTCCTTCACGCTGAAATAAGAACCCTGAATCCACATCAATAAGAACCCGCACCAATATGAACCCACAATAACCCACATCAATAACAACGTAGATAAATTAATACATACAGAAGCTACTCGTATACATACACTCACTAACTAATGTATATCCGATGCGACATGTATATATATAATTTTTTTTTTTACCCTCGCTCTTCCTGTCCATTGGGAACTCTGCTTAGGTTTGGACTTACTTCTGGCACGTTTAAAAGTTGTGAGGGAGCGAAGTAGTGGGTGGGTGCCTGCCAGACCTTCCTTCCTCCTTCCCTCATTTTCTTCTTTACTTACTTCCTTCCTTCATTCATTTTTTCTTTCAATCCTTCCTCCTTTCTTCCTTCCTTCATTCATTTTTCTTTCAATCCTTCCTCCTTTCCTTCCTTTCTTCGTTCCTTCATTCATTTATTCTTTCAATCCTTCCTCCTTTCTTCCTTCCTTCATTCATTTTTCTTTCAACCCTTCCTCCTTTTCTTCCTTCCTCACACCATAATAACATTCACAGGGACAGGTCCCAACTCCTTAGGCAGGATGACAAAGTTGCATATCTTAGGAGTGGAGGCAAAGTGTGAGGAGAGAGAGAGAGAGAGAGAGAGAGAGAGAGAGAGAGAGAGAGAGAGAGAGAGAGAGAGAGAGAGAGAGAGACCTCCCCTCCTACCCCAACCTGGAACACGACCACACATTCATCTTCCCTCCCAGCCACCTCCTCCTTCCCTCTCTCCTCTCCCAGCCACTCCTCACCCTTCCTCCTTTCCTCCTTCCTCCTGAAACTCATATAAAACCATTACACCCTCCTTTCCCCCGTCCCCCCTTCCCTTGCACCTGTGAACGATGGCAGAATAATGATATATGCAAATCTTACCTGTCAGTAAAATGAGAGGATTTTTGCACGTGTCTGGGGGAGTGAATTATGAAGATGTGACATGATGGGAAGCGTGGTAGAATCTCTCTCTCTCTGTACTTGTATTTGTACTTAAATCTGTGTACTGTACATTGTTAGTCTCTCTCTCTCTCTCTCTCTCTCTCTCTCTCTCTCTCTCTCTCTCTCTCTCTCTCTCTCTCTCTCTCACACACACACACACACACACAGCCTCTGGTAAAATGTGGGTCCTCGAGGAGACAGAGACCGCAGGCAAAAAGATATAGCAAAGAGTGAAGGTGGTGGAGCAGGACCTGACTACCTCCCTGTCTCCCCCTCACCCCCCTCTCCGCTGTAAATAATACTATCATAGCTGTGTGGTGTAGTAGTGGTGAGTTGTGGTGTGGTAGTGATGATTTGATTTGTGATGAGTGGTTTGTGGTGGTGGTGTGATACTGGTTTATATGTATGTGTGTGGTGGTCTTATGGTGAGTAGTTGTGGTGTGTGTTGACTGGTTGGTAATGGGAGTGTGTGATGATGTGGTACTGGCGTGTGTGTGTGTGTGGTGGTCTTATGGTGAGTAGTTGTGGTGTGTGTTGACTGGTTGGTAATGGGAGTGTGTGATGATGTGGTACTGGCGTGTGTGTGTGTACATCAGAGAGCACAACAATAGTAAGGTAGGTTATGAAGCAGCCCCGGGCATGACTTCCACAATTTATATAAAGTAATGGACTGGTCGGGGGTGAATACATCGCTTTGGTATTGTGCGGGGGGGGGGGGGGGGTCAGAATTAATTATTGTTTTGTTAAAAAACTATGGTTCATGTTTAATGTTTCGTGAAATTATGGTACATGGATATAGGCCACGGTAGTATAGTGTGTGTGTGTGTGTAAGGTAAAGCTTGTAGACGAGTGTTGTGAGTCAGGGCGATACAGTACAGTATATATGGCGTTCAATTTCCTATTTTTATTATTTTTACTTGGCAAAAATATGATCGCGAAACGAACGAACCAACACACACACACACACACACACACACACACACACACACACACACACACACACACACACACACTTCCCGGAATGATATCGGAGTCCGGACTTATCCTCAAGAGATGCTTCAGGGGCTTGTGGAAGCTGGCCAGAATGTAAAAGACAGACTTCCAGGAACACCAGCCTTGAAAAGGAGAGATTTAGCGGGTCACTTGAAGATTAGACACCCCCCCCCCTCAGCTTTGTTTTGCCTTGAAGATCAGCCACTCCAGATTTTTCACCTTAAGATTAACCAACCTTTCTTAAATTTTGCTCTTTCTTCTTTTCCTTTCTTAACTCTCTCCCTCTCCTCCCTCTTTCTAAACTTTCTCTTGAGTCGAGTCAAGATGTTTTCGTGTTTCTCTTGTTGTTGTTGTTTATGCTGCTCGTCTGTTAAAAATCCAGATTACATTATTCTTATTTACCTGTAATGTAATGTTTTTATTACCTGGATGCCAACTAAGATGGTTTGTGGATTTCATTTTATACGTAATTTTAAGTTGAGTGGATGGATGGGTGGGTCGGTAGATGGCCGCGGGTGTGTGCAAGACTGCAGGGGTGTGGATGGGCGAGAGGAGAGCCGTGGGTGGATGGGAGGACGTTAATGGAGGGGTGGTTAGGTGGAGGGCAATGAGTGGGTGGGTGGGTGGAGGGCCGCGGCAGGGGAGGACAACAAGGAACGATATTGCCTGCCTTAACATCTCGCCTTGTTGGCAGGTAATGGTCGCCCGGGGGTCATTTGGGTCAGTGTACGAGGAAGCTTTCCCTGGGGGCTTCCTCCTCTATCATCCGCACAAAAGGAGGGACAATGACCGGCCAACCTTCTCTCCTCGTCCTAGGTGAGGTCCTACTGTGGTTAGTGCCCCCCCCCCCCCCAGGTGAGGCCTTACCATGATTCGTGTCCCCCCCCCCCCCCCCCCGGTGAGGCTCTACCCTGGTTAGTTCCCCCCTCCCACCGACCAGGTACAAATAATACTTTTAGAGATGAATTTAACGAAGACAAAATAAGCACGTAAAAAAAAGGAAAAGAGATATTATAGTATATATATTTAACTATATTATAAAATTAGGTTTATAGAAATATATTAAACTAAGGTATTGTAAAATTAGGTTCGTAGAAATATATATTTAAGTATTGTAAAAGTATAAGTATTCCAGATAATTATTTTAGAAGGGAATTAAAGGGGGGATAGTGTGGGCTGGGCTGGGGTACGAAAGAGAAAGATGCATGTTCGTTGTCGTGACGCGCCGGAAAATAAGGCGAGGGAAATCTTTTGGGGGGATGACCACCATGTAAATAAGACGCGTGTTCATATCCTGCCGTGGCCTGTGTGACGACCTCCTGTGGGGGGGATCACCTGATGAATGACACGTGATGGTGGTGATGGATGACTCCCCTTAACGATAATATAAGAAGGGCTTAAGCGACTTTTAATCTGATTTTCATAACTGACTCGTTAGTGAACTGTGGGAATATAAAATGTCTAATATATGTTTTTCTGGGTATATAATAGGTGTCTGGGTACAAAATGGTCCTAATATGTGTTTCTGGGTACATAACGGTCCAAATATGTGTTTGTTGGGTAAATAATATGTCTGGGCACATAATAGTCCTCATATGTGTTGTGGGTACATAATAGTCCTCATATGTGTTGTGGGTCGTAATACGTGTTTGTGTGGGTATGTTCTCCCCGTCTCTATTACCCGGACACTTAAGTTTAATTAAGTGATTTATATTGCCCGGGTCCACAGTTTAAGCTCGATTGTTTAATTTCGTTGAGCATCAGGCAATTAGTTAGGGTAATTAATACCTACTGAAGGCTCGCGACTTGACCTCTCTCTCTCTCTCTCTCTCTTTCTCTTTCTCTTTCTGTTTTATCTGTGGAGGGTAGGGTAGTGTGTGTGTGTGTGTGTGTGTGTGTGTGTGTGTGTGTGTGTGTGTGTGTGTGTGTGGTGGTGCACAAGAGGGTGTGGTGTTCAGTGTGTGTGTGTGTGTGTGTGTGTGTGTGTGTGTGTGTGGGGAGCTTTGTGTGAATTATTCCATCAACACATGACATCAAATGCAAGGAATTGTGTACAGCCGTTGAGACGCCTGACTTATCGATCAGTGACGACTACACACACACACACACACACACACACACACACACACACACACACACACACACACACACACACACACACACATACAGACATACTTTACATAGATAGATAGATTGATATTTTATTGACCACAAATTATGAATACAGAGTTTACACTTATAAAATTTGACATAAAATGGTTCAAATGCAAATGTTTTAAAACACAAAACAGAGGAAAACCAAGAGTAAATAAAGTACCCAAAAATAACTACAAGTAAAATAAACTAAAACATATAAAATAGTTGTGGGTAATGGTGTGACTTGTAACTATATTCATGAGGTATTCTATGACCTGCACGACAAACTGTTTCATAATCCGTTCTTTCAGATAGCAAATTTACAAAAGTTGAGATACTATATTGATGGCGTATATCTATTGTTCGGGGACACTCTTCAACAACATGCCATTCAGACTGAATAACACCACATGAACACAATCTCTCTTCAATGGACCCCTGTCTCGTCTGTTCCAGCGCCCCTCCTCTACAGCGAGGGAATGGCCACTCACTTTCATTCGTGTCCACGATACTCGTTCTAGCTCATTCACCTTTATCTTTGTATTATAGATTGCACATAGTTCCACGGTGAAGTTGCATTGGATAGTTGGTCAAGACGTGTGTGTGTGTGTGTTGACTAATATGAATGTTATCTGTTTCACTCTTCCTTCCTTTCCTTCCTCGTTTATTTCCCTTCCCTCTCTCCGTTCCGCCACCTCCATCCATCCTGTCTCCATTCTTCCTTCCCACAATAAGGTTGTCCTGGGCGGCTGTGGTTTAAGTGGTATTGTTGGCTAAGAGTAATGTTAGAATCCCTCCCACCTCCCTCCCTCTCACTCTCCACCCTCTGTCTTTTCCTTTATTGCCTCCCATCTGCACCACCTACCTCCTCTCCCTCCCTCTCTCCTCCCACCTATCTTATTTCCTGTTTTTTTTCCTCCCACCTATACTTTACCTCCTGTTTTTATTTCTCTCTTTCTCCTCCCCTTTATTGCCCCCCCCCCCCCCTCTCTCAGGCCACTATGTAGTATTAGGGGATGTTAAGGCCAAAATGAATGCCACAACCTCCCTCTACCCTCCTCCCTTCCATGAACCACCTCCTCTTCCTTCCTTTATCCTCCTCCCCTTTGTGGTCTTCATCCCTAATTTGATCATTATAGGGTGGAGAGTTTTGCTTATGACTCCTGTTTATTTTGCGTATTTTCTAGGCAGGCATGACAATTTTTTTTTTCTTATGGAATTTATGTTATGATTTATTTCTCATATAAGAATTAATTTATTAATTCACGAAATCATAGAGAGAGAGAGAGAGTCTGATGAATAAAGCAAACATTTTCATGTTATTGTTTTGCATTTTATTTGTAAGCAAGGCAAGTAGAGTTACAAGGGCACAGGATGTTACAAAGTATTTAATTGGAAGAGTTCTAATTGGCGCACCTTAGCGTCTTACAGTGGTCCGTGTAACAGTGATACAACTTGGCATTTAGTAACAAAATATAATTACAGTGTTGATCTCACTCACACGATAAATAAAAAACCAGTGATTGTATCTGTCCAAATTTGAGGTATTCTTGTATAG
The DNA here is from genome assembly GCA_958450375.1 of Homarus gammarus. Taxonomy (NCBI): domain Eukaryota; kingdom Metazoa; phylum Arthropoda; class Malacostraca; order Decapoda; family Nephropidae; genus Homarus; species Homarus gammarus. Next base: position 2,273,275 of record CAUDMG010000533.1, read on the forward strand.
CGAGATAATGTGGTAAATGATAATGGCATGCAAGGTTTACAGCAAAATTTAGTTCACATAAAATTCTTAATTCATACATTAATATACAGTATATTAATTAATTTCGTTTACATTTGGGACAAGCTGTAGCGCGAGTTGATTAAATATAGGAAGCAGACAAGACTCCGTTAATGAGTCTCAAGTGGTTGGCTATATAGCGGGCAGTGATTGGCTAATTGTAGGCCCCTCTTGGAAATGGCTCGCAGGACTTTTTTTTTTATGAGTAGGGTTGGAAAAAATCATGATTTAAGAAAAATCGATTTATTTGATTTAAATAGGATTTTTTTATTTAAATCGATTTTTTTTCTAATTGCATTAAAATAGTATTTTTAAACCATAAAAACAGTATTTTTCAACCAAAGCTTATTCAGGATAATACAGAAAATTGGCATTAAGATACTCATGCAGTAGATGTACCAATGGCATTTAACACAATAATATTCTTTTTGTAAAATAAAAGAAAACTGGTAACATATCTTACATTTGAGTGCACAAATCCAAACGTATTAATGAAATTTAACATAAATGCTCTTATAGGATTACAGTGTTTCAAAAATTAATAACTTAATTTCTTCAAGTCAACAGAATAATATTCTCATTTTGTAAAGAAAATAATACTGGTAACAAATTTATTTTCTTACATTTGTAGGATTATAGTGTATTAAGAATTACCGCTAATAACTTCAAGTCAACACACTGTTCTCATTCTGTAGGATTATAGTGTATTAAGAATTACCGCTAATAACTTCAAGTCAACACAATATTCTCATTCTGTAAACAACAAAAAATAGTTCAAAACATTTAAATTACCTTAGTAGAACATTGAAATGCTTATGTACTGTGACAAGCTTAGATGCCTTTTCCTATCCTAGGCGATTTCTTACCTTTGAGTGTACAAATCCATATGTGGAAAAAATTCTCTCAACCCCTGCTGATGATGCAACAGCTGTAAATAATTGCCTGGGAACATCCATTACATTTTCTGTCATATCATTGGCAAAATACTGCCACCAAGCAAGGGGTGAGAGATTTTACAACATCTTTACCAAAATAGACCTCTTTAAATGGTGCACTTCTTCCATGGAAGGACATTAATGTTGAAAGGAAATGTGGAAGAGACTCGCACACACTGTTCTGCAATGTCTCGCTGCTCAGGAGTCAGATGTCTGCCCTGATACCTTGGATCTCTCACATAAGCTAGGAAATGGGCAGGTGTCAATGCTACTTTGATTCTTTTTCAAAATTATCCATATCCTTCTTATCTGTTAAATACTCCTTAATATCAGTTTTCAGTTTTACCCAGATTTCTACAGCATCACTTACTAGAGTATGTTCTCTCTGGACATAGTCCAATGCCACAGCAATAGGCTTAAGTCTCTCTAAATAGTCTTCTGCAGTTCTTTTTAATGCCTTATCATTAACTTTCCTTTCAATTTTCTTATCAATGTCTTCACTATTTTCTTTGCACACTTTGACAAGGGTCTCCCAGTTCTTTAAATAAGATGCAATAGAATCTGTCACTGTGTTCCATCGTGTGTCTGATGGCATTACTAGCATTGTTCCTAAGATCCTGGGATGTGATGATTTCTGAATTTCAATAGTATTTATTATTTTAGGTAATAATATATTTCATGTAAATATATACATTAATATCCACTCCTCCTTCCCTCAAGGGAGGGCGACGAGCCTATTCCGTTCTCCCTTGATAGAAGTCACTACTCATACAACTCTCCCTCAACGCCTCACATAGAACGGACGTCTTTAAGCAGGTCTATTTACATAGCCTCCGTCCTTCTCTTAACACTCATAGTTACAGTGATAAGTTACGGTTGATTTACACTTAGGAACTGTTTTAGTTGTTCCTGAATAAATGGATAACAGACAACTTAGGTTTCGCTACTATTACCCAATAAAATATAAACATTCCAGCCTAGTTTATTTCGACAGAACCGCTACAGGTAACAGGCTATGACATGGTGGCAGTTACAGGCCTAGAACAATTCACTGTCGCTGGTGAAGTAATCTTGGTGAACTTGATCGACGGGGTCTTGTGTACAGGTGAAGGACAGTAGGGGTGTGGTCATGGCTCCCTCGTTCAGCAGTAAGAGTTAACGTTATCCTCTCACCTTGTTGTTGTTGTTGTCGTGGCCTCGCTGGTGGGGGTCATTGGGTGAGGGTGGCGACTGAAGGAGGTACCGCACCGACCTTGTGTAGGCGGGCGGCTGGTGGAACACGGTGCTGATGGTACACATGTGAGTAAGGGTACATGTCTTGGGTATGGCCTCCTTGTTGGTGCCAGTGCCCGGTACTCGCACCAAGGAACGTACTGCGTCTCCGGACTGGTAGGGAGCCACCATTGTGATCAATACTGCCTCACCTTACAGACGGTACCTGGTGAAAAATACAGTAAACTTTTGGTAATAATTAAGGTGAAATTAAAGGGGTATTAACCACCTTAAGATTAGCCACTCTTCTAGCTTATTTCATTCATCTGATCATTAACCATCCTTGGGGTGTTAGGTTAGATACGGGTTCCCCTGAGCTTAATAAAATCATCAGACGTTAACCAAATAAAATGCTAAAAGCGGCGTCCATCCCCGGTATGAAGGGGTTAAGGTGAACTAAACTGGCAGGTGTAATATTAAAGTGACCCCGGAAAATTAATCATAATAAAAAGAGGTAATTAAAACAGTAGTAATACTTCCCCAGAGTTAATGATGATAATGAGGGGAGAAATGAATAATTAATGAGTCACAGAGGAAGTTGTAAACATGTCAACACCTTATTAGTTATTACAAGGATCTTAATAATTAACTAGGTAGCCAGACACACCCCCGCCGTGCCACAACAACTATTACTACCGTACTATTACAAACCACTACTACTATTCCAACAACAACCACAATACTACTACGAGTCATGCAACACTTTTATCACCGTTATTGTTTAGACAGGAGACACGTACATGTTTCCTACCCCCTGTGCCGAGTCGAGTAGACGTGTCGGTGCTGGGAGACGACTCAGGACACACAACACAAGCAGTTCTGTGAGTGGCAGTCAAGCACACACTAACATCCAATCAGGGCGGCGCTTATAACGCCTCATGGCACACTCCACAACAACACTGACGGCAAGCACCTTCTGCCTCTCTCTCATTAATTCACTTTCCACAGCTTGTATTCGAGTTATGTTTTCAGATAAGACTTAGCCTCGAGATGTTAATTATTAGACTTGACTTGGCTAATTGGTATTTTTTATTAAGTGTCCTGGTTAATTGGAATTGTATAAACTTCTAGTGTGTGTGTAGTACGTCGGGTTTCACGTTGCAACAGTACAAAAGCTTCAATTTTAACAGTTTTCCTAAAAAATAACGTGGGATTTGTCAAGGGGCTCACACGATTTTTGGCCAGCTGTATAAGTGCTGAAGTGCTGCGTGTGTGTGTTTCTAAAATGTCCTGTGGCCACACTACACAGCACCACATCCTATCATCCCTTTTGATAGCATTGCACTGCAGCACCCCCACACGGCACTACACACCATTCACCACCACCGTCCTCTTCATACACAAGGTGTGGGGCTGCTGGCAACTGTGATAGGCCATTAGGGTTGAGCGCCCAGTTGGCAGCAGTGACACCACACACTTCCCACACCTCCCTCGAGAAATCAGTGTGGACCAGGTCTCTGGGACTTGATGGCCACCGAGCTTTGGACTTTAATATCGTTGGACTTGGAAAATATTGTTATTTTTTTTATGTCAATGGTCACGGTCAGAGAGAGATAAATGATGCAGGTACACATGAACATCCTCCTCAAGTATGTACGTACACCTCGACACACGCACAGAAGAGCACACATGCACACCTCTACACACACTAGCGTAAGTGAAGAAAACTTGCTTACAGGTGAAAAAAAAGTAATTCAAGTGGACCCGATATTAAAAAAAAAAAAAAAAGGGAGAGAGAGAGAGAGACCCTTGATTAATGATGATCAGCTGTGCCCCCAAAAATGTCCACCTAAGATAAATAAACTGCCCGACGTTACCTGAGTTGAAGTGGTAGTGTCATCAACATATAGGATCAAACTGACAATCACACACACACACACACATATATGTACACTTACTGTATATCTAATATATGCATACATACATATCTACCCTGCTGTCTCTCATCTACACCTCCCTCTCTCTCTCTCTCTCTCTCTCACAGACATTAGGAAGGGTTGAAGTGCGCCACAGTGTCCAGGGAACCATTACCTGTGTTAAGTACCACCTGTAATCTGCACATTACCTGGCACTGTCTACTTATAACACCCAGTAACGTTATCCTGGGGTTATACCGAGTTCTTAATATTAATGTTATATCCGCAACGTTTTGCCCGTCTGAATGGCTGGGTGTAGGTGAGTGTGGAAAGACTATTTGTGTAGGTGAGTGTGGGTTGGTGAGTGGGTAAGTAGGTGTGTGAGTGAGAAGGCTATTTGTGTGGATGGGTAATGTTTGTGTAGGTACGTAGGTGTAGGTAGGTATGTCTGAGTGTGGGTGTAGGTATAATCATAGATAAAAGGTCTATTAACTGTACAATATTCCCCCCTCCCCACCAGTGTAAAGAGTGATGCTTACGGTCTATTTCTTCCCCTTAACGACCGTCACAACAGTATAAATCTCCCTCACTCACTTGCTGCTGCCGGACAAAATCCATCTCAGTTAACGTGCAAAGTAAGACAAAATCTCTGGACAAAATCCCTCTCAGTTAACGTGCAAAGTAAGACAAAATCTCTGGACAAAATCCCTCTCAGTTAACGTGCAAGGAATGACAAAATCTCTCTGGACAAAATCCCACCTTAGTTAACGTGTACAGTAGGACAATCTCTGGACAAAATCCCTCCCATATTTTATAATAATGTTTCTCAAGGATGATTTTTTTGCCATGAGGGGAGATTTTATTCCAGGGGGAAAATTATGTCAGGGGGATTATTTTGGTCCAGTACACGACTCCCTCAAGTTGTGGGTGAAAGAGGATAAAGCAGAGGGCGCACGAAGACGCTGCTGCTACTAATTATACCCGTCTGATGCCAGGGATTGAACCATCATCAACAGCATCCCCCCCCCCCCCCCCAAGTGATTGCACCATGAATAGGCAGTGTCCCTTGGCGGTGTTTCGAGATATAGATAAAGTTCTTAAAATATCCGAGCAGGATAGGACTCGTTGCAACAGATTTAAGTTGGATAAGTTTAGGTTTAGGAGGGAGATAGGATGGAACTGGTTCACAAATAGGGTGGTGGACGAGTGGAACAAGCTTAGCAACTTTGTAGTAAGTGTTGGAACCCTGGAAAGTTTCAAAAGAAGGCTAGATAGATTCATGGATGATAGAGAGTGGTAGTAACTCTCGACAGGAGCTGCCATGCACAGGCCAACCGGCCTATTGCAGACTCATTATTTTATGTTCTTATGTCTGTATGTAATAATAATAATAATAATAATTAACGGTTTATTGAAAGAGCTTGGCAGCCAGAAGGCTGAAAATATACAGTTACATATTTGGGGAGTGGGTTACGAATTACAAATAATATACAAGTAACATAAGTGACACAAATAAGACATATAATAACTTAGATGGGGAAAAGCTCAAACTACAGTTCAATTCAACATAGTGACAGTGTTACAGTATTACAAGTTATTGATAATTTTTACAATGGTTGGGACTGGGCTGTTCTTATAGCGATCAGTTCGTGCACGTATGGGCTGGATGCGGTTGTGGTGTCGAACAGCAATTCTCGGACAAGGGACCTCGGGTGGTAGTAGGAGCCGGTGTCGGGGATGGTGTAGAAGCTTCTTACCAAATTTGCAGATGAGGTCGTGGTGATGGTCAGTGAGAGTCGAAAGGGTCAGTGTGTTGAGCGCTTCTTGATATGTGGAGTAGGAGGAGGAGAGAATAATCTTGCATGCCCTCTTTTGCACTTTTTCTAGGTGTTTACGTTGTGTGGCATTTAGGGAGGAAGACCAGGTGGGGGAGGCATAGGTGAGCTTGGGAAGTATGAATGTTGTGTAAACACTGAGGAGCTCGTGTGCAGGAACTCCGAGGGACTGGAGTCGGCGGAGGAGGTGGAGACGGAAACTGGAGGATTTGACAACTTCATTGACGTGTGGTTTCCAATTTAGTTTGTTGTCTATGGTGACGCCGAGGAGCTTCGTGGAATCTACGACCTGGAGTGTGTTCGGACCTAGAGTAATGGAAGGAGGTGGGACAATGTCGGAGGAGAGGTTGATGTGCATAACCATGGTCTTGGTATGGTTGATGGTGACATGGTTGTTGGTAGCCCAGTTTTGGAGACTGTTTAATAAATCCTGAAGGGCGGTATAGTTGGGAGCAGAATTGTTGACGCTGATCCCAATGGTGGAGTCGTCGACATATTTCCAGCGAGCAGGGGTTTCTCTTAGGGCATCATTGATGAGCATAAGGAAGCAGAGTGGTCCCATCTTGGTGCCTTGGGGGACGCCACAGGTGAGTGACTGAAAGGTGGAGACAGCCCCTCGGAAGCGTACAGCTTGGCGTCGGTCACTGAGGAAGTCTGTAAGCCATGGTATGAGGCTTCTTCGAAGCCCGAGGTCAATAGCTTTGTTGATGATTATATTGTGGTCGACTAGGTCGAACGCTTTAGTGAAATCAATGAAGGCGACAGCTACAGACGTTTTTCGTTTCTCGAGATGGCGGTATATGTAATCGAGAAAGCTGACAAGACAGTGAGTGGTGGAGGAAGTTTTCATGTTGCCAAATTGCTGAGGGTCTACGACTCCTGCAATATCAGCATAAGCCCAGTCGAACACAAAACTTTCACAGATTAGGCTGGGTATTGGGGTGATTGCAATAGGTCGTAGCTGATTTAAGGATTGTGGGCTGGTTGACTTGGGCACTGGTGATACATAAGAGGTCTTCCAGTCAGCTGGGCATCTGGCTTGACTGAGAGAAGCATTGATGATGGAGCAGAGGGGTTTAGCAAGCTCCGGGGAGAACTCCTTGAAGAGTTTCATTGGTAAGTCAATGGGGGTGGTAGAGCGTTTTAATTTTAGTTTGTCCAGGCGTTTTGCTACGTCAAATTCTTCTACTAAGTCAGTGGGAAGGGAGGCTGGTAGGTAAGCAGGGAGAGTGGTTGTGTCAAGCCGTGGGAGCGTCTGGCATATAGTAGCGAAATGGTTATTTGTTTGCTCAGCTGCGTCAACACTAGTGAGATGGCTAAGGAAGGGGAGGGTGTGTGTGTGTGTGTGTGTGTGTAAGTATATATATGTAGTAAGTGTGTGAGTAGTGATATAATTGTGCCTGTGTGTGTCAGTTTTATCGGGTCACTAGTATTTAACGCTGTGCTGTGATTGGTGGTGGAACTGTAATTGGTGATTAGGCTGTGATTGAGAAGATCAGCTGTCACCACTACAGTTCCAACCACAAAACTGTAACACGAAAATTTACTCTGATTATGCCACCGAAATATGAGGCGATAATCCGCAAATATTTTTTAACTGTTTAATATTTAATACTTTTCTCGATATATTATACCGTATGTACACGTACTTTCAACCAATAACTTAATATTTAATACTTTTCTCGATATATTATACCGTATGTACACGTACTTTCAACCAATAACTTAATATTTAATACTTTTCTCGATATATTATACCGTATGTACACGTACTTTCAACCAATAACTTAATATTTAATACTTTTCTCGATATATTATACCGTATGTACACGTACTTTCAACCAATAACTTAATATTTAATACTTTTCTCGATATATTATACCGTATGTACACGTACTTTCAACCAATAACTTAATATTTAATACTTTTCTCGATATATTATACCGTATGTACACGTACTTTCAACCAATAACTTAATATTTAATACTTTTCTCGATATATTATACCGTATGTACACGTACTTTCAACCAATAACTTAATATTTAATACTTTTCTAGAGATGTTAAGGTTATGTATCAGACAGTACTATACTTACAGGGTTCAGTATCTGAAGGTTGGGGTACTGCTCAGCTCACTGGTGTATTAAGGGTTAAGGCGGTAGTTAACCTCTTAGAGCGCTGTCTCCCACCACACACACACACGGTGGCTGTAAGGACTGTGGTGTAAGTGAGCGAGCGGCGCCGTCACCTTGTAATTCTGCTGTGGTGGTGCGCCGCGGACCTGTACGGGACCTGTCCGCGTGTTTTTTTATGAGAGCGTAGTGTGTTTATAAGAGGTTGCCAAGTACGAGAACTATTCCTAGCGCGTGTGTGTATGGCAAGCATGAACTTAGCATGTTTCCGTTAGGCACTGTAAACGCTTCTGCTCTTCACCTTACACAAGGATGTAGGGGGGGCCCAATAAATAATAATAATAAAAAAATGTGTCGGGGGGGGGGGGGGGTTAGTTGCCAAGTTATCAACATTGTCCTTATTTCCGCAGCGTGACATATAAAACAATATTCCTCCCAACTAATATTTTTTCCCTATATTAAAATTTTTTCGTACAGTATATACCAGTATATTATGATCGTCTCTGACCTATAATTACAGGTGTTCTATATAAGGAAGAGCTATTGCTGCATAGGTTGAGAATATTGTTGGTGTGTAGTGTTGTAAGATTTACCTAATAAGGCAACACTCATGATATTGGCAAATTTTCAAAACATTCTCTCTCTCTCTCTCTGTCATACACACGGCCATTTTATCAGCTAGTTATCACAGGGGCAACCTCTTATCAGACGTACCTACACAGTACAATACAGTACAGTACACTGTGCACGTTTCTGCCTAAACACCAGTGTCCTTGGCAGTTGCTGTACAGGTTGACTAACCGGGGGATGTATTTTGTGCAGTTGTGGAAATTTGTAGGCCGTACATACATACCGTACATACATCCTGCCATACGTACATACAGCCATACATACAGCCATACATACATACATACATAGACATCATATGGCCACACATACATACCTACATACATACATATAGATTGATTGGTTTACATAGATTGAAAGGAATATAGATAGATAGATAGATAGATAGATATTTTTATTCAGTAAAATCGTTATACAATTACATGCCAATTAATTAAAAAAATTACCGAGTCTACAGTGTGTGTGTGATAAACGTCTATTGCATCTTCTACATTACCTGTATTTAACGTCCTTCTGTACAGGTAACTTGTGTAATAAGGAGTGCGGACTCACCTGTGAACGTGACGGTTAGGTTAGGTTAGGTTATTGGATGGTTAGGTTAGGTTACTGGATGGTTAGGTTAGGTTACTGGATGGTTAGGTTAGGTTACTGGATGGTTAGGTTAGGTTACTGGATGGTTAGGTTAGGTTATTGGATGGTTAGGTTAGGTTATTGGATGGTTAGGTTAGGTTACTGGATGGTTAGGTTAGGTTACTGGATGGTTAGGTTAGGTTATTGGATGGTTAGGTTAGGTTACTGGATGGTTAGGTTAGGTTACTGGATGGTTAGGTTAGGTTATTGGATGGTTAGGTTAGGTTATTGGATGGTTAGGTTAGGTTACTGGATGGTTAGGTTAGGTTATTGGATGGTTAGGTTAGGTTATTGGATGGTTAGGTTAGGTTACTGGATGGTTAGGTTAGGTTACTGGATGGTTAGGTTAGGTTACTGGATGGTTAGGTTAGGTTACTGGATGGTTAGGTTAGGTTATTGGATGGTTAGGTTAGGTTACTGGATGGTTAGGTTAGGTTACTGGATGGTTAGGTTAGGTTATTGGATGGTTAGGTTAGGTTACTGGATGGTTAGGTTAGGTTACTGGATGGTTAGGTTAGGTTACTGGATGGTTAGGTTAGGTTACTGGATGGTTAGGTTAGGTTACTGGATGGTTAGGTTAGGTTACTGGATGGTTAGGTTAGGTTATTGGATGGTTAGGTTAGGTTACTGGATGGTTAGGTTAGGTTACTGGATGGTTAGGTTAGGTTATTGGATGGTTAGGTTAGGTTATTGGATGGTTAGGTTAGGTTACTGGATGGTTAGGTTAGGTTATTGGATGGTTAGGTTAGGTTACTGGATGGTTAGGTTAGGTTACTGGATGGTTAGGTTAGGTTATTGGATGGTTAGGTTAGGTTACTGGATGGTTAGGTTAGGTTACTGGATGGTTAGGTTAGGTTACTGGATGGTTAGGTTAGGTTATTGGATGGTTAGGTTAGGTTACTGGATGGTTAGGTTAGGTTATTGGATGGTTAGGTTAGGTTATTGGATGGTTAGGTTAGGTTACTGGATGGTTAGGTTAGGTTACTGGATGGTTAGGTTAGGTTATTGGATGGTTAGGTTAGGTTACTGGATGGTTAGGTTAGGTTACTGGATGGTTAGGTTAGGTTATTGGATGGTTAGGTTAGGTTACTGGATGGTTAGGTTAGGTTATTGGATGGTTAGGTTAGGTTATTGGATGGTTAGGTTAGTTACTGGATGGTTAGGTTAGGTACTGGATGGTTAGGTTAGGTTACTGGATGGTTAGGTTAGGTTACTGGATGGTTAGGTTAGGTTATTGGATGGTTAGGTTAGGTTACTGGATGGTTAGGTTAGGTTACTGGATGGTTAGGTTAGGTTATTGGATGGTTAGGTTAGGTTACTGGATGGTTAGGTTAGGTTACTGGATGGTTAGGTTAGGTTACTGGATGGTTAGGTTAGGTTACTGGATGGTTAGGTTAGGTTACTGGATGGTTAGGTTAGGTTACTGGATGGTTAGGTTAGGTTATTGGATGGTTAGGTTAGGTTACTGGATGGTTAGGTTAGGTTACTGGATGGTTAGGTTAGGTTATTGGATGGTTAGGTTAGGTTACTGGATGGTTAGGTTAGGTTACTGGATGGTTAGGTTAGGTTATTGGATGGTTAGGTTAGGTTACTGGATGGTTAGGTTAGGTTACTGGATGGTTAGGTTAGGTTACTGGATGGTTAGGTTAGGTTATTGGATGGTTAGGTTAGGTTACTGGATGGTTAGGTTAGGTTATTGGATGGTTAGGTTAGGTTACTGGATGGTTAGGTTAGGTTATTGGATGGTTAGGTTAGGTTACTGTCTGAGGTGACAACGATATAGGAGTCAGTCAGGTGTTATCGGAAGCCACATTATTATTGTCTACAGTGGTGTCGGTATTTGTCTCTCTGACCCATAAACCCTCCCTTAACGCACAGAGTATAACATAGTATAACGGAACATAACATAAAATAACAACAAAATAACATAACATAACAAACATAACAAAATAAAATAACATAACATGATATAAGATAACATAACATAACAAACATAACAACATAAAGTAACATAACGTAACATAACGTAACATAACAAACAACAAAATAACATACCATAACAACGTCCGGTCACCTGTTAACACTGTTGGATTCTTCATGTATTTCTATAGAGTCATTACACGTGTAAGAGAATCTCGTAGTTTTAAATATTCATGACTTATTTCCAGGGAAGTTAACTCAGCGGAAAGTGAGTAACTCTGGAACACATTTTTGGTGGTGGTGGAGGACGTGTTGGAGATAGGTGGAGGACGTGTTGGAGATTGGTGGAGGTGGAGGACGTTTTGGAGATTGGTGGTGGTGGAGGACGTGTTGGAGACTGATGGTGTTGGTGGTGGAGGACGTGTTGGAGACCGGTGGTGGTGGAGGACGTGTTGGAGACCGG